>PISX010002383.1:0-162761 GCA_004024625.1 Mellivora capensis | reverse complement strand
ATGCCAGTACCATGCTGTCTTGGTGATCACAGCTTTGTAGTAAAGCTTGAAATCAGGTAATGAGATGCCACCAGTTTTATTTTTGTTTTTCAACATTTCCTTAGCACTCCATTTCTAGGTACCAAAATCTGTATTTGTTTTCTATTGCTGCTATAACAAATTACCACAAATTTGGCAGTTTAAAATAATACACATTTATTATATTACAGTTCTATAGGTTAGAAGTCTGGCATGGTTCATACTGGGTTGAAATCAAGCTGTTAGCAAGTGGAGGCTCTAGGGAGGAATCTGGTTCTTTGCACATTTGGGTTATTGGTAAAATTCAGTTCCTTGTGGTTATAGGGCTTTGTTCCCTATCTACTTCCTGGCTATAAATTGAAGGGTATTACCAGGCTCTAGAAGCCACTGCATTCCTTGGGTGTGGCCCCCTCTCTCTGCCTTCAGAGCCAGAGATGGCTGATTGAGTCCTTCTCCTGTCACATCTCTCTGACTCTTCTCTGACCCAGCTGGGGAAGATATTCTCTGCTTTGAAGGACTCTTTTTTTTTTTTTTTTAAGATTTTATTTATTTATTTAACAGAGACAGAGATCACAAGTAGACAGAGAGGCAGGCGGAGAGAGAGGAGGAAGCAGGCTCCCTGCTGAGAGAGCCTGATGCGGGGCTCGATCCCAGGACCCTGAGATCATGACCTGAGCTGAAGGCAGAGGCTTTAACCCACTGAGCCACCCAGGCGCCCTGCTTTGAAGGACTCTTAATTAGACTGAGCTCACTTGGATAATCCAGGATAATCTCCTTTCCTAAAGGTCCACTCAATCACATCTACAAAGTCCCTTTTGCTATGTAAGGTAACTTACCTGCAGATTCTAGAGATTAGGGTGTGCTCGGATCTTTTGGGAGTCCTCATTCTGCCTGCTGTAAGAGTTACATATATAGAGTTCTCCCACATTCACTGAGAACCAAAACTCTCTGATAATCTGTTGAAGGTAAGAACCAGAGATATACAAAGAATCCCTCCATATCTTTGGTGACACACCAAGTGCCCCACGGGTACAAAGCTCTGGTTGACTGGGGCAGGGCATTTATGGAGACATTGGTAACAAAAAAATCCACTCTAGGAAGAGGAGAGTGAAGACGTAAAGCATAGATAGAGCCAAGAGCCTGAACTTGTCAGGTAGGTTATGGACTTAAATGACACCCTGTCCACTTGACTTTGAACAAGTTTTGAGGCTTGATTTTGTCATCTGTAAAATGGAGATAATGAACATACCTGTTCAAGAGTAACTATTGGGAGAGGACTCCACAGAACAAACCATACGAAGCTCTTTATAGCATGTCCACCACACAAAGATGGCTTTTGGAGAGACCTTGAAGAAGAGCTTGGCCAGCTGAATGTTGATCTTTGAAATGCTCCCTGGGACAGACAAGAGCTAGCCTTTCTGCCTTTCTTGTGCATGTCTGGGGGCTCAGTCAATCCCAAGACACCATTGCAGTTCTAGGTGCTTGATTCAGAGGAACACTGAGAAATGATGGGAGGTAATGGGTCCAGGGGAGGCACTGAAGTTGCTAACTTCATCCCCAAGGGAGAGTGTAGGGGAATCACTTTATATCCCTACGTGTTTTTAAAGCTGTTCTGAGTGATAGAAACAACTGATTTACAAGTATGAGGAGATTATGAGAGTTTTTCTATTTTTCCCCCTCCAAATTATGTCCTTACGTTGGGGGCAAGGGTGGGGAACCAAACTAACACCAAACTTTGAATTCTGCTTAATACGTATTTTAAGCCTTATGATCATGTAATTTGGATTTATAATTGGGAGAGTGATATGGAATCTTTAAGATATTTTGATCACAAGAGAACTTGGGAAGTTAACATTTAAGAGGTAAATAAGCATTTTTCATATGTATTTCAAGGAGTATTTTGGCCTTAACAGGGTAAAATTATTTTTTGATTGGAAAAAGTACATTTTAGCATTTAACCAAGATCAGAGGATTACATTAATTCACAGATTTTTCTTTGTTCCAATTTCTGCCAATCTTCTTGAATGGAAGGCAATTCTTTTTCTAAAGCTAGGAGACAGATAAGGATGGAGGTGTTAAAAAGCAAGAGTGCTGAACAGGAAAACAAAGGAAGCAGAAGCCTTTTTAAACATCAAAAGGATCTAGCTAGGGTCTTAGATACTTTCTGGCACTGCTGAAAATACCAGTTTGTTTATGCCCTTGAGCACAAAATTCTCCAAACTATTGACTCTCACCTATAGGCTGTTTAAAGCCAAGCACAGGAGAAGGTAGGTAGAAGATTCCATGTTCAAACAACTTCAGAAAAAAATAGCATAAATAAGTTAAACTGCTTTTATTAATACCACATAGGTTTTCAGAGATGATGTATATTATGAAATGTTGTTAAGAGCCGGACAAAGTAGCCAAACTTTCCCAACTTCTTTGACCCCAGACTTTCATTTACTTGTTGGTTTGATGTGTGGTACACTGATTTACTCTTCATGTTCCAGTTCTTAGGTCTGAGGAATATTGCACACTTCTGTCTGTAAATTTCATCGAAGTTGAAGGGAGTGCTTTAATAGAACCTGGAAAAATTCACATTAATTCTGTTAGAGCAGCATTTCTCAAATTATGGCTCATGAACCACCTATATCAGAATCACCTGAAGGGTTTGTTAAAAATCTAGAGACCTGGGTCTGATATTAGATCTGTTGTCTAAGAGACTCTGACACTAACATCTTGGACTCTGAACCATGGGTCACCAGCATCAGCACTGCCTGAGAGCTGCTTAGAATGCAGACTCTCAAGCCCATCCCAGTCCTGCTGAATCTGAACCTGCATTTTTAGGAAGATCCCTAGGTGGCTGGTAGGTACATTTTAAGTGAGAAGCACCGGGTTAGAAAATAAAACATCTCGTTTTACTTAGGTATTTATATTTCTTTGTATCTTACTCTAATTATGGGTTTTCTTTAAAAACCTATTCGAATATAGAGTTCTCTCTCAGTTGAAATTATAATCAGAGGGATGCACTTGGTGACCTCTTTCTCAGTTTACTATGGCTAGCATTGTTTTTCGGATCAGGCACCTATTTAAAGACAGCATTGTTATTGCTATCGGTGTAAACTGACTATTCAAACTACCCAAAGAAAATAGCCTCTTGAGGGCTAGTCTTACTCCAAATTTATGGACATGATGATAACTGTCAGATCCAGGGTATGGAATGTCTGTCAGGAGTCATTCACTCTGTGTAGCTGAATTCCACCTTCCCTTCCATGCCATCCATGAAATGCTTGTAGTCATCTCAATTTAATAACTCAGATATTGATTTTACTGAATACAGCCAACCTTGCATCTCAGTCTAGGAAAACAGTGAAAGAACAGATTTTGAGTGGACAAAAAGACCACCCTAAGACTTCCACTGTTATTTACAAATGCATTGATTTTTAGCAGAGAGAGCCAGAACTGTCAGTTTGAAATACTAGTTTCATGAGTTTTTGAGTAAGTAGGCCACAATTATGCTCTATTTCTTTGTAAGTTTTATGATCTGATACTTTGCCATACGTGCTAATCAATGATAAGGCAGGGCACCAGAAGGTTCAATGTCTGCTCAGTGACCCATTCCACAAAACATAATCCAGCAGTTAAAAAATGATTTTAGGAGCTACTCCTAAGGCTTAGAGGGAACTATACCTTGTGCTCACCCACAGCAAGAATGAGAAACCTCATAGTTCATGAGACATTGACTAGTGTTCAGAAAGCTCCTGTCGCAGTGGTACGGGATAATTAGCCAGAGACTGAACATGACTGGCCTCCTATCGGATCTTCAAAGGAAGACCTGAAGTAATCAAACCATTTCCCTGTACTTCATTGCCTCCCAGAACACAGCTCAAGAATATCTATAAGAATATAAAGATGTCCAGCCCAACCAAAATGTAAAGAATCTTGAAAATACAACTGAAAATGAGGAGAAAAATTAATCAGTTGAAATTAATATGGAGCTGACACAGATGTTAGAATTAGTGGAGAAGGATGTGTTCACAAAATTAGACAGAAAAATGGAAGACATAAAAAGACCCAAATCAAAACTCTAGAGATAGAAACCTACAAGAGAAAGGAAACCATATCCCCAAACTCATATGCAAGAATGTTCATGATGATTTTATTTATAATTGCCCCAAACTGGAAATAATCCAAATGTCTTTGAACGGGTAGATGGAGAAACCATTTGTGGCACATGCATCTAATACTGTAGAATGCTTTTTTTTTTAAGATTTTATTTATTTATTTGACAGACGGAGATCACAAGTAGGCGGAGAAGCAGGCAGAGAGAGGGGGAAGCAGGCTCCCTGCTGAGCAGAGAGCCTGATGTGGGGCTCGATCCCAGGACCCTGGGATCATGACCTGAGCCAAAGGCAGAGGCTTTAACCCACTGAGCCACCCAGGCGCCCCTTTTAGAATGCTTTTAAGCAATAAAAAGGAATGAGTTATTTATATGTGTAATAACATGGGTGAATCTCAAAAGCTTTATGCTGAGTGAAAGATGCCAGAGAAAGAAATACTACATACTATATAATCCCATTTATATGAATTCTAAAAATGCAAACCAATCTATAGGGACAGAAAGTGGATAACTTGTTTTCTGGGGACAGGAGTTGGTGGGTAGGAGAGGGGAAGATTATAATGGGGCACAAGGAAACTTTTGGAGATGATGAATATTTCACTGTCTTGAGTGTGATGATGGTTTCATGGTTGTGTCTCTGTGTGTGTGCGTATATATATATACACGTGTATGTGTTACATATACATAGAGTGCATATATGCATATATATAGGTCAGAAGTTACCAAGCTACACACTTGAACATGAAATTGAATCTTCTCTTAGTGAAAACACCTAAGCATCTCATGGATCAGGTGAAAATCAGCCAGGAAAAAGATGGAGGGGCCACCTGGATGCTTCTGCCAAATGAGATAGCTTCTACACTGTACATCTTCTCTTTGTTCTTTATGAAAATTGTCTTTTATTGGTAGCAAGTGAGGGGTGATTTCACTTAATATGGATTCTGAAATAGCTCATAACAGCTTAGGCAGGCTGCAAAGCAGAGTTATGTAGATCCTTTCCTGAAAAGGGAGATACTCCTGGAGGAACCAGCATTTGAGGATTCACTCTTTTTTTAAATTTTTATTTATTTATTTATTTGTCAGACGGAGTGAGCACATGCAGACAGAGTGGCAGGAAGAGGCAGAGGGAGAAGCAGACTCCCTGCTGAGCAAGGAGCCCGATATGGGACTCGATCCCAGGACACTGGGATCATGACCTGAGCCGAAGGCAGCTGCTTAATCAACTGAGCCACCCAGGCGTCCCGAGGACTCACTCTTGAGTGGCCCATTGCATTTGTTTTCTCCTCTGCCTGCAGGTTGAATATGGTTGTCCCTGAGGTGGCCCCAAGCAAATGGAAAAATGAGGAGAAGGAACTGAAATGCAATCAATGTTGGGGAGGGCAATCAATGAGCTCCATCCTGCCTGCAGACATCTCTTATTATCCCATTCTCTGAGCTTGACCATTCTGCGGTGAACTCCATTCTCTCTGCCTCGTCCCTCAGTGGGACTGGGTCTGCTTATGCTTAACCCCAGTAACTGTGGTCTGATCAGTAATACTGATCAGATTTTACTTCATCAGAGTTCAGATAAGTAATAAGTGTAGGAAATATATCTTGTACACGGTTCTATTTGGTAAAGTTACACTTCATGGTTATGAGTACTCGGGAATATTCATTCCTTTGGTGGACGTGGCTTAGACAGCAGGATGCTCAGAGGTGCAGATGTGATAAATGGGAAGATGATACAGATGATACTGTCATGTGACCTTTGTGTTCCTGAAAGTCATTGCACTTTGCAGAATTACACATAAAACCACATGGGAAAAATGGGGTTGGACACATAATTTAAAAACTTCATCAGTGAGACATTAAAAAAAAGAAACCTAATAAGAATGGTAGCACAATTTTATACATGTCAAATTGTTGAGAAACACATGCATACTACAACACATACCATACTTTACTTTGAAAAAGACCTGAAGTTTGGTGTGGAGGTTGTGATTGTTGGAAGGATTATAATTTGTAAGTAATTGAGGATGACGATTGAGTTTGTGTGTGTGTGTGCATGTGTGCACACACGCTTGTGTTTTGCATACTTCTGAGTGCCTTGGTTCATCTGGTTACAGCTTTCTGCGTTCACCTCATGTTCCTCGCAGACAAAACCATGCATAAGCAAATGCAAAATATGTGTTATGCTCAAATTGTTCCCTAATGTAACAGTCGCATCGAAACAAATTCACATTTTCAAAACAAGTGTTACTGTAGAGCTGAGTGTGTCATGGGAGAGAGAGGCTGTCTGTAGAAGAATTTGGAAGGAGTGTTGGAAACAGAGATTATATGGGATAGGCTCTAGGGTAGGACTGAGCCTTAAGATCATAAAAACACAGAATTGTGGCACCTGTTCTTTGTTGTGCTGTTGTCAGTGAGCCAGGAGTCTGTGAGCCCCCATTTCCTCATCTGTCCTGCCTGCATTGTTACATGGGATGGACAGCTCATTGTTTTCATGGGTGTCCTGAGTGGATCTGAGCTCTTATTACTGTTCTGTCAGCCCTACCTGCCACCAGAGAGGGTCATTGCTACCCAGGGGAAAGGGTAAGAAAGGGAGTTCACTGTTGAACTGAGAGAACTGTATAGAAACATGGTTCCCAGATGTTATTTCAGCCTTGTATCATTAAAAAATACTGAAGTCTGTCAACAAATATTTATTGACTTATTGAGCACCTAAGTATGTACCAGTTCCCATTCTAGGCACTTCAGATACGTTAGCAAATAAAACAGACAAAAAAATCTGCCCCTGTGGAGTTATATGCTGGTAGGAGAGTCAGACAAATGATGTTTTGTTCTTCCCAATAAGGACATAAAAACTTTTAAATTAGTAACAACAATAAAAACTCATTTTCAAAGGGTATTGTTATATAAATGGATGGGGCTGATGTAATTTCAGAATGAAGGGCTGGTCTTTCCAGAAAGTGTTACATCCACATGTAGATGCTTGGAAACCTGCAGAGCAAGGAAGGGGAAGTCAGGAGAAGGCCCCGTGTGGGTGTCCTGTTTCTGGCCCTGCCTCTCAGAACTAAGCTGTGCCTCTGCCATGTTAAAAGCTCAGAGAGCTAATGGGGCCCATCATTTGTGTCACTTCTGGGTTAAACTGTATTCTGAAAATACCCCCATGGTCCTTACCCCTAAGGACCCATGGTCCTTACTTGCTGGGTGTTTTCTCTTGCTATCCTTGCCTAGGTTCTCGTCTGACCTCTTAAAAGTCAAGGCTGTTCTTTTTCTTTGGTTTTGGTAAGTAGTTGTCTCTGGAGCTTTAACTCCCTCACAAAGGTGATGGTTTCTTCAGGCAAGCACTTTTCTTCCCTGGCCTCCCAGGCTGAAAATTCAACAGGGGCTATTTCCAGGGCATGGTACAGAGAAGTGGTTCCCTGGGGCTTGAACAGCGTTAATCGTAAGAGCAAATGTTTATGGTCACAGACTGTGCTCGGCCTACCTGACAGCAGAATCCCAGAAGATAGGAATACTCACATTTTCTTCAGTATACTTTTAAAAATTTTATTGTTGCTATTTTTGTTAGGAATACTTATTTTCTTTAATATATGTTTAAAAATCATTTTTATTGTTGCCATTCTTGAGCTCTTTGTTTTACCAACACTCCCACCCCCCAGCTTTGAGATGTAATTGACATATAATTTACTCTTCTGTGTATTTGTGACTGGGGAGTTCTCTGAATCTTGGGGCAAAGACTAGGAGCCCCTCTTGCATGGGTCTAGGGGTGGTATTGGCCATCCCTTCACTCCTCATCCCATCTCCCCTACTGTGGCTGCAGTGGTTTCAATTCAAAAGATAGAATTAGTAGGAGGGCTCTTGACAGTTGCTATAATTTTGGAGCTTGTTGTCTATTTATGTGAGTCTCTCTGGAGCTGGGCTTGCCCTGGGATATGCTGCCCATGAGGTGGGCTTCATTCGCAGGCCAGTAAATTCTCCTCTTCTGTGAGTTAAATGGAGTGTCTAATTTGTCATCTCAGAATCTCATGGAGAGGGGTATGGCTGTGGAAATGGATGTTACATAGAATAGTATATAGCACGATGCTATGAATATGGGCTCTCAGTCCTGGATGGGAGGATAGATGAATGGAGACAAGCAGAAAACCTCCAGAATTACTTTGGACCTGGTGTTTTGTTGTTATTTAACAACGGAGAGTACACTCAGATCCCCAAACTTCCTAAATGTTGATACCACAGAATATAGGTTGAAGGGGACAATGGTTTGTAGTCAGGAGAACGGCTGGCTTGGATGATGTGGGGATAAAAAAATAGAGTGTAGATGAAGAGCCACCCCGAAGATAGAGGTACTACTTTTCAGTTATTTCTTGTTTTGTGGTGGGCAAGTTGGTAATGAATACATGCAGTGGGAAAACTAACATGAAATCAACATGAATCAGTAGACATATGGATGGGTTTGAGGAAAGTCCCCCCAAAATATATAGTGGGACCTCTGGGCAGATGGGATCTTAAGCTGAGTGGCCCACTTCATCCCCTTTTCTGTTATTGGGGGGCTGGTTGAGGCCATGGCAAGCCAATTCCCATGGTTTGAGACTTGCATTAGAGGAAGAGGGCTATATATAAGTGCTAAATAGAGGGGTCTTAATTCTTACAATAAAATTATTAAGATTTTGCCCTTTTTTAGTGCTATGGAGGAAGGATCCTAGTTGTAGCTCTTTGGAAGTGAGTATCTGGAAGTTTTTGACTGAGTATGGATGTACCCTTGGGCCCCCCTCCCTCTTTTCTCCTATTATGATTTATGCCTCAGTCCAAGTGTTAAAATTAATTTGGGAAATATAAACACGTGTTAAAGAACACATTTCCCTCTTGTGGTTACGTAGGTAGAGTGTGCACAGAGTCCTCATTGTATTCATACAATGCTTTGCTTTGCCTAAAGAATAAATTCAAGCCTGCTGTCTACAGAGAATGTTATCAAAGGGATCTCAGTGTAAGCAGTGACATTCGTGACTGGCTGTGGTGGGGACTTGCCCACCCTCCCCAGTAGCTGCTGAAATTGAGCTGTCAGACGAAGAAGATGAAATGCTACTTTGTTCTATGGCTTGAGCTCCCAGAGGCAGCGTTTCCAGGTCATTTGACATTAGTTCAGAGAATGGGAAAGTATTTATCTTTTTTTTTTTTTCCATTTTTTCTAAAACTTAAAAAAATGTTTTCTGTTTGTTGGTAAGTAGGAAGTGACAGGCTCTTCAGGACAGCTGCCTGCATGTTTGAGGGAAGATGTTTACCAGGGTGGCAGGTGGTACTCAGAGGATGCCAGCTCTCTCCCTCCTGGGAGTATCAAGCACTAGGTTCTGAGCATCAACCTTAAAGTACCTCTCATACTGATCATCTTTAAAGCAATGTTTCCTAAAGAGTGTGCCTTGGGACATTAGTTGCATAAGATGCTCTGAGGAAAGAAAGATGCCATGAAAAAAAAAAAAGTTCTTTGTGCCCAAATGAGTTTGAGAGACATACTGTATTTATCCACCTTCTTTTGACACACAAGTCATATTTGTATTTTAAGGCTCTGAGGATTCCTACAGGCAAGAAACTGGTTCATCTTTAAGCTAGAATTTTCCAGATTTGAGTTTCTAAAATTTTGAAAAAGACAAATTTTGAGTTTCAATTGGTCAGACATTTTACAAGGCCCAGATTTGAGAGAGAGAATGATAAGTAGGGAAAACTGGACCTTTTGTGACCTCATTGAGCCTGTAGATAGATAATAAACAGGTGAACAAAATGGTGAATAATTATACATTGTGACACATGATAGGAATAAATAAGCAGGGTGCTTTAATGAGGTAAAGTGGGAGGGGGTGGATCTGATGGAGGACAGGGAGGGCCATTCCAAGAAGGCAACCTGTGGTTGAGAACCAAAGCATGAGAAGGAGGCAGCTATGTAAATCATGGGAGAAAGAGATGGGGAAGCATATGTCCCAGGGGGTATCACACACTCTTGGTCTAAAGAACATCATTTGAAGATCTACAGCTTTTGTAAACTTTCTTATGACCAGAGAAGCTCTTAAGATCTGATGGAGGACAGGGAGGGCCATTCCAAGAAGGCAACCTGTGGTTGAGAACCAAAGCATGAGAAGGAGGCAGCTATGTAAATCATGGGAGAAAGAGATGGGGAAGCAAAGTCCCAGGGGGTATCACACACTCTTGGTCTAAAGAACATCATTTGAAGATCTACAGCTTTTGTAAACTATCTTATGACCAGAGAAGCTCTTAAGATATTTACAAGGGACTGGCACAAAGTATACAGTCTAAGTAGAATTGGTCGCCTTTCATCTCTTGTGACGGGGATTCTAAA
The DNA here is from genome assembly GCA_004024625.1 of Mellivora capensis. Lineage (NCBI taxonomy): Eukaryota > Metazoa > Chordata > Mammalia > Carnivora > Mustelidae > Mellivora > Mellivora capensis. Next base: position 152,313 of record PISX010002383.1, on the reverse strand, counting down.
CATGACCATCAAGAAAGATCTTGGTCTTGATGAGCTCCATGATTCTGTTCCTGCATCATCTCAGACTTGCTCAGCGGGGTGTGCGGTGTGACTCTGAGACTGTGGGCCCTGTAGAGTGGAAAGGGTCTGTCTTTATAGCTCTCTGGCCAAAGTACCCTGTTCATATCAGGCTGTACAATTTAGACTCCATTCGAAGTGCAGTCACACGAGTGCAAAGGTATTAGAGCTCTAGAGCAGTTCTCAGACATTAGTGTGTGAAAAAGACACCTGTAGAATTGGTTAAAATGCACAGTCCATAGAAGGTCCTGAGTCAGTCTCATAAAATGCACATTATACCCAAGACTTACTTGGGCCTGAGACTTACTGATTCTATACACACTTGGGCCCAAATTTACTGATGAGCCCCACAGCATACACCTTACTCTTGTCTAGGCTTGTTTAGGAACACAGTGTATATTTTTTGATTTATAAACTCTATTAGTTACATCTTAGGGGCCCTAGTAAACTTTGATTTAGAAGCCATTTCTTTTGTAATCTAGTGTGGCTGTGATCCCCAAATCTGAAATATGACAGCTGGTGGTATAATAAATCAGAAAGCTGACTTATTTATGTATTCTTAAAATAAGAAAAACAAGGCCACAGAGTTTCTGTGGGTAAATAAAACCTATACCACTGAGAAGCCCCATCAGGGTTAGGGCTTGGTCCTTTGAGCCATGGTGCACACCTGGAACCTGGTTTGATTCAAGAAAACCCTTCACCTGTGATCTTGAGTCTTTCTCCTGGAGGTTGCTCTATCAGTTCTCTCCTTTTTCTTTTTTCTTATGGAATATCAATATAAACTTATGTGCCTTTCATCCTAAGAAGGAATATTCCCTCTTGATCCTGAATCTCATTTTTTATATTCATCCTGCTCTTCTGCATAACCATAAAACTCTTCAATGATGACCACTCTTCTCATATTGTTTGAGCATTGAGCCAGTTTTTTGATATGGTTTCTAGGGCTCCAGGGAAACTAGCCTTGCTCTTACCCTTAACTCCTTTGCTTGTTGTACTCCAGCCATCCTGAAATCCTTTCATTCTGCCATCTTCCCACCTATGACTTTAACAGGATCCATTTGTGTCTAGATGATCATGTTTGTTTATTGTCTATCATCTCTGACTGGAATGAAAGGCTAGTGAATTTAGGAATCTTGTCTGTCTTGTTCCCTGCTATATTCCAAGCATCTAAAACAGTACTCGTGTAAATGTTTATTATTTATTTATTTATTAATTAAGTAAATATTTATTATTTAAGTGAATAAATTCCTTCTCTTTCTTCTGGGTATATGCATACGCATATAGAGAAGAGATTGCCTAACAATCTCTTCTCTCTTATCCCTCCCATATGCACACTTTGTCTGCTAACTCCTACACAACCTTAAATTCTCAGTTCATATGCCACTTCCCTCAGGAAGTACCATGTCACTTCCTCTGGGAAGGATTACCTGACTTCCCAAGTTTGTACTGTGTACTCCCAGAGTACATGTCACACAATATTTACAGTTACTCATTTGTTGTATTCTTCTGTAGACTGTAAGCTCTAGGAGGGTGGGGGTCTGGATTCCCATACACCTTTGAATCTAAGGCTCCCTTTTACGAGGTCAGATATGATGCTTTTACTCAGTAGGTGCAGTAGATACTGGTTGAATAAGCAATTTTAATGCTTTGTCTCCTCCTTTTTTATTAAACATCTCAAGAGTGGTCGATACTCATGGTCTTATTTTGTCACAACTTCAGGTTGACTATTGGGCCTGCCATTGGGCTTCTCTGGGCAGAGTACCTGTGAATTCCATGCTGCCATACCCAACAGATTCTCTCTAACCCTTGTTCTTTTGTCCTTCCTATAGCAACCAATACTGCCAACCAGTCTTCCTTGACATTCTATCTATAATAGCAAGACCATGGTGCCCAGATCCTGCTGCCACACATGGTGCAATGTAGAGGTATTGGGCTAACAGATAACAGATTTCATTGGCTATCTTGGAAACCCCTGTAGCATGAGGAGTGGGTAATGCTGATACTTAATTTCATGCAAAGAAAGGGACTTTCCTAAAGTTTTTAAAAAAATAATTTTTGGGTTTATAAATTTCCGCATCCCTTCTATCAGTTCGAGTCCTCTTCCCAACAACGCTGTAGCCATCTACATCCTTAGGGCAGGAAGGGTGGGAGAATGTTTAGAAGTGGCTTGCTGCCTGATCCTTGGTCCTTGGAAGGGGGCTTACCCATGAATATTTCCAAGAAATCATGAGCATTTTCCTCTATGGCTTAAGGTCAAAATTCAAAAGTTCTTTTTTTTTTAAAGATTTTATTTATTTGACAGGGAGAAATCACAAGTAGGCAGAGAGGCAGGCAGAGAGAGAGAGAGAAGGAAGCAGACTCCCTGCCTAGCAGAGAGCCCGATGTGGGACTCGATCCCAGGACCCTGAGATCATGACCTGAGCTGAAGGCAGAGGCTTAACCCTCTGAGCCACCCAGGTGCCCCAAATTCAAAAATTTCTTAACTCTGTATTTCGAATACCAGATAGTAGGAAACAGACATATTCTTCCTTAACTGCCTTACAGACCCTTCTGGAAGCAGGTCTGTTTAACAGAGGTATTCTAACTCAATAAGTTGGAAGAAAAAGTACAAAAGAAAGCCATTATGCAAATTCAGGCTGTGTGAAATACCAGGGAAATGGTGACAATATAAGCTTTTGAATACATTTCCAATTCAATTTTAGTATTAGACCTTTGTATGATTATTACCAATAATATGCCCTAATGCTCTTTGTCTTAGGGATGCTCTTGAATTTCTTACCTCTGAGACGGTCCCCAGTCCTCTCTGTTGGACCATCTGCTCCCTTCTTTGGGGGAGAGGGAGTCACTTGTTTTACCATCCTATGTATTTTAGGAGAGTTGACTTGAGCATCATGATCCTAGTTTCTTTTACGACTTAAGTTTAGGGTTATGACCCTAATGGATGAGGATTTTTTCCCAAATGTGCCACATCTGTTGAGAAAATTGAGTCCACCTTGTGTTATTCTAAGACCTCATTCCACCTGTCATTTGTTCTTTCACTACTTAAATTTATTCACTCATCCACTATGGTGCTATGGATATAAGGATTGGGAAGATGGTCTTTTATTGACTGCCTTTTATTTTCAGGGTGAGAAGCTTTGAAATGCCTGGCCCTAATTTTGTCTCTAGCTCAAAAGCACAGTTCTTCTTGAGCTCATGGCAAGGTTAGAATGACCTCTTATCATTCAGGAAAAAGAAAGATTTGATTGAACAGATTTATTTCTGTTCAATCTAAGTTTATTTCCGAGGACACCATCCGTGGCAAAGAGTGGTAATTAGGGATCTACAGTGATATGTCAAGTAGGATTGGAGGCTCCAGCAGTTCTACTTTGAGTCTGTGAAGGCTGCCTTTTTCCTAGATATTGGAACTGCCAGGGTCAGGACTCCATGAAGGAACCTCTTGGTCTTGTCACCTTTGGTTATGCATTAGGTCCAGGTTCTGATGGTAGATGCTGGTGCCAGGAGCCGCTGTGTGATAACAGGACTGTATCGAGCAATTTCTCTGGGTTAGGGGAAGAGGAAATGGAGAGAATTGGGGGTGGGGGGAGAAAACCTCAACACTCTGGCACCACTGGGCTCATTTTACCAGGGTAAATAATAACTGGTTCCTCAAACTTGCAAGTGTTGGGGAGTCCTCCCTAATGTACAAGAGAGAGAATTTAGTGGACAGCTCACTACAGTCCCTTGTTCCTTCTGTGACTGCCTGTCCACGCTATAGCTTTTTGCCTTTCTTAAAAAATATTTATTTATTTGTCAGAAAGAGAACACAAGCAGGCAGAGAGAAGCAGGCTCCCCGCTGAGCAAGGAGCCCAATGTGGGACTCGATCCCAGGACCCTGGGATCATGACCTGAGCCAAAGGCAGTGGCTTAACCAACTGAACCACCCAGGTGTCCCTAGCTTTTTGCTTTTTAAGTCACATTTTTATTGAGATACAATTCACATGCCGTATAATTCATCCATGTAAAGAGTACAACTCAGTGGTCTAGTATATGAATTGAGTTGTACGAGCACCACCACAATAGTTCCAGAATATTTCCATCAACCCCAAGAGAAGCCCATACATGCAGCAGTCACCTCCCATTTCCCATCCCCAGCCCCCTGCAGCCACGAATGTGCTGTCTCCTACCACAGTCTGTGATTGTGCATTCACTTGTTTTCACTGTCTGTTAATTGACACTAGACTGTGAGCTTGACATGGGTGGGGACCGCATCTGTCTTATCCACCTCTCTGAGGATACAGTACACATTTGTCAAAAATAATAGTTTCTCCTCCAACCTTGCCCCATACCGTGTCACCTTCTGTCACTTATGTTCTCTTTCTGAATTAAATTTTTCCCCCCACCGAATTTGTTCTCCTACCTCTCTTCTTGGATTATTTCATTTCTTCAGTCTAATAAGAAATGATAATACCTTTTATGTGTGTAACATATCTGTGTTTTCCCCCAGCTTATTGAAGTGTGACATAAAACATTATGTAAGTTTAAGGCATACAGTATAATGATTTTATATATATTTGTATATTTATATAATATACATACAAACATATTTGTATATATAAATATATATTAGTGATTATGTTATATGTTATATATAATATATATGAGTGATTATATGTTATAATATATACAATAACAAGTGATTATATATAATATATAACATATATTACATATATTATACATATTTAATGAAACTACCATAAGATTGGTTAGCACATCCATCACCTCAAATACATAATTTCTTTGTGTCTTGTGAGAATTTAAAAAAATTCTTAGAAACTTTCAAATGCACAATATAGTATTTGTTTTAAAAGATTTTATTTATTCATTTGAGAGAGAGAGAGATACAGAGAAAGTGTAAGCAGGGGGAGAGGGAGAGCAGACTCCTCACTGAGCTGGGAGCCTGACCTGGGGCTCGATCCCAGGACCTAGAGATCACTACCTGAGCCAAAGGCACATGCTTAACCATCTGAACCACCCAGGTACCCCCACAAGTCAGGATTGTTAACTATAGTTACCAAGCTGTACATTACATCCCCGGAGCTTACTCATTTCATAACTGGAAGTTTGTACCCTTTGACCACCTTCACCCATTTCTCCCACCATCTGTGCGTTCTTGGGTGCATGGAAATATTTCTATCCAATAGTACAGGTTTTCTCTTCTGATTTCTTCCTCTTTGCTAAGGAAATGAGCCCTTGTTTTCAATGTTGGGTTTATTCTCTTCTTTCTGTGTTATATAAAGTGATCTGTAGGTTTGCCAGAACTAAAAGGTGAAATCCCAGCTACTTATCACTTAAAGAACAGATTTATTATTTATCACCCCAAGAAAATTTGTTATAAGATGCAAACTATAGGGGCGCCTGGGTGGCTTAGTGGGTTAAAGCCTCTGCCTTGGGCTCAGGTCATGATCCCAGGGTCCTGGGATCGAGCCCCACATCGGGCTCTCTGCTAGGCAGGGAGCCTGCTTCCCCCTCTTTCTTTCTGCCTGCCTCTCTGCTTACTTATGATCTCTGTCAAATAAATAAAATCTTAAAAAAAAAAGATACAAACTGTACATTCTAAACAAAGGGCATGGCCAAGTATCCTAGTAAATGTTGGGACTCTTCTCCAGGGTTCTTGCTTTTCTAGCTGATGTACATCATCCTGGTGATCTCACCTCTTAAACAAGGAGACAGGTGTCCTGCTGGTGAGATGCAATTAGGTAAGACCATGGTGTTGGCAGCCACAACCAGTTTCCTAGATGGATTGGTTATCTAACTTCTGCAGGTTGAAGGATGGCACTTGAAAGAGTCCCATTCACCCACATGTTGTTCTGTTAGGACATGGTCAGTAGGTACTCTGCCCATCAGCTGTAAGCAGAATGCGGTAGTGATGTCAGGAATGGGAATACCTATTCCTGTGACTGCAGCCTTAGGGAAATAGCCAGTGGGAAAGATGATATAGGTCACCCACATAAACAGGGCTCAGAACAAACAAGAACTGCCTCTCCCTTATTTTCTGCTGAGCTGCCTCCATAATATTCTGGGATTCAGAATGAAAAATGGTGTGTGTGTACAAATAACTCTGCATTAGATTTTTAAAATCCCTTTTCCTCCTTATTTTCTTTACGACAGCCTACGAAGATGGTAGAGTAAATTGCCTGCAATCTCTTCTGTAAACTGTCCTGAAATACTTTCCAACAGCCAGTCAGTTTGGGCTGGTGTGGAAATGAGAAATAGGAGAAGCTCCTGGGGTGGGGGCCCTAATCCAGCCAAACCCGCTCTTGCTCCTTCCCAGTTATTTCCAGTTTTTGTACTGAGGTTAATATGTGAGCCTAGTTAGAATATCTTTTGTCAGCTCTCCAGCTGCCTTTCACACGTTAGGAAGACACATATTCAAACACATAAACATCCATTTGCAAATGGTGGCACAGTACGCAAAGACTGTTACATGTGAGAGGCAAGATGGCATTGACCAGACGAAGTGGTTAAAAATGAAGATTTTGGAGATGGAGCTTAATATGTGCTGATCCGTGCCTTCTGGTTATGTTAGTTCCTGGCTGATGTCCTTAAATTGACTGGTTTTTGTTGTTGTTTTTTGGGTAACTTGCCTTATTTCTGAGAGGTGGCAGAAAAGCAAGAATAAAACAAAGATCAAGCACAATTTGGGTAAACCACTTTGATAAGCATTAGAGTGCTTTGAAACTATTTTTTGTTGAGTATTAGATAGGGAGATGCTCCCAAATGAGCCACGAGAGAATTCACCTGCAGACACTCCACATCGACTCACTCCCTTCTTGTGTATTTAATCAAATAGCAGTGTAATAAATTAGCAGCGATTCGTTTGGACACCAAATACCAAGTTGTTCTCCTAAGTGACCTGGATTGATTTCCACATGTCGCAATTCATCAGAAGGAAGTGGCTTCACCCCTGGGAGTCCAAACGCTCTAACATGTTTCTAGTCTCACTTTTGCTTTACCCAGCGATGGACATTTGGTTTTCTGCCTGAGATGGCAAGCCTCACAATTAGTGGGACTGGAAATGCCTAACAGAGGCCCTCAGATGGATTGGTTTTCCCGGAACAGAAAAGGCCTGTGAGCAGCTGTGTGGAGCCAGATGGAGCCCGTATCCAGGAGAGGAAGGATGGGACCTTTAACTACATCCCACACCCTATGGCCTTGCAGATATATGGGCACACATGGCCCCAGGGCTGCCTCACTTTGGAGTAGTTGTGAGTTATAGCACACTTGTCAGATTAAATTGTGATGTTAGTAGCTAACATATATCGAGTCTTTACGATGTGCCAAGCATTCCTCTAAGTGCATTACAAGTACTAACTCATTTAATCTTTACAGCCACCCCATGAAGGTAGGTAGCACTATAGTCTCCACTTTATAGACAGGGAAAACGAGGTACCCAAAGGGCAATGTAGCCTTCCCAAGGCTCCATAGTGAGGTGGTGGTAGACAAGTCTTCAAAACTAAGCTTTATAGAAAGAATGGCGTCAGTTTCTAAGACTTTTAAATAGTGAGGAAACCCTTCAAGCCATAGCAGTGAAATACTGAGATTAGCAGAATAGTCTGTTGGAAGGAGAGGCTCTGCCTACGTTACATATGATCACCATCGAAACCACTATTATCACAACACTGTTGTCACTGTGTTTTGTGGTTAAATTTGTTGTCATTGTTGAGATGGGGCAGGTAGCAGCTCCAAGGTCATGGCGATAAATACATAGTACTTTGGAATTTGAGAGTTAGGCACGCAGTCTTGTAGGGATGGGTGAGGGTCATCCCTGTCAGCTTTGCCATCAGTAGTGGCTGGCATATTTTGGACAAATTCCACATTCTCCTGCAGTTACTTCTCTGCCCATTAATGTGCGTGTCCCCTCTCCTGTGCTTCCTCTCTCATCCAGACTCTTCTTGTGTTCTTCTCTTTGCTCAGTAATGGTCTGAGAACTCATGTTTTGAAGTTGTTAGTTAAGATGTTTGTTTTCTCACTCACTTGTGCCGAATAACTAGGTTTGAAAACTCATGGTACCTCTTCTTACAAGGGGTTGAAATCTCTCTCCGGATGTAAAACGTTGGTCAGGCAGGGTAGAATATCTCTTAAGGTTGACTGCCCCCAGTGTGGGTGTCCTTGGAGGTAGGCGAATGGGCTTTGAAAACAGACAAATTTAGACAAAATTAAGACAAATTTAAAACCTGGTTCTGATTTTGTTTCACCTACATTAATAAATTTCTCAGATTATTTCTCTGTAAACTAGAAGCTTTTGGTAAGGATTGATAAGAGTTAATCCTTTTGGTAAGGATTTCTTTTGAGTACAATGTACATTCTGGCTATTGTATAAGCTGTTTAAATTTATCATCTCATTGGATTCTTAGAACAACTCCATGAAGCAGGTCCTTTACCAATCCTATTTCACAGATGAGGAGACTGAGGTGTAGAGAAGATTAAATAAACTGTCCATGGTCAGTTACATGGTGGAACTTGGAGTCTGAATGACTCCAAAGCCATTTCTCTTAACCACTGAGCATGACCATGTGGGTCCGGTATTCAGTGAATGAGTTTCCTTTTTCCATTCCTTGAGTCCCCTATGTACGATCTTTCTTATTGGAATCCTGCTGTGGGAATGACAAATAAGGATTAATTTCTTCCTCTTCCATCCTGACATGATTCTTTCTGTTTGAATAGTTTGGGGTTCACCGTGTTCTGTCCCTACTAAAAGAAGAAGATGTAATGTCAGTTATGTTGCAGATCTCATAAAAATTAAACACCCAGAGTGGTGGGAACTTGGCAGTTAAGTGAACATTTCCACATGAGGAATGGGGTTTAAACTTTATTAGCCATTTGATAGCACCAACATGCAGTGACATTCACAGAGGAGCATTTTACAGGGCATGGGAATACAACACATGGTCAGGCACCTCGTCACCTGCCAAATAGCATGAACAGGCATCAGAGGACTTTTATTGTCTCTGTTGGTTTTCCCTCCATCTGTTCTCTTTTTATTTTCTTCTAACCTGAATTCTCCTATCCAGCTGGGTTTGTATATGGCATACCCACTAAGTTTGAACCAGAAGGTCTAGGATGGAATCCTGTCTTTGTTCATTAGCTGTGTGCCTTATCCCTCCATTTCCTCATCTGTAAAGTGGGAATAGTAATCACAGTTGTAAGGTTGAAGCAGGAGCCAATACATGTCAGGTCCTTAGAACAGTTCCCAATCCCTAGCAAGCATTCAATAAATGTCAGCCATTTGACCACCCTGAATGCTTTATCACTGGTCAGGCCACCTAGTCCCCAAAAGGCAAACTAATGTTGGAAATTAACAGCATTTCTTATATTATGCTTATTAAATATCTTTGAGGCCTTTTAAAAAAAAAATAGGTTGCTGAGTCTAGAACTCTAAGCCTTAGATATTAACCAGCAGAGAGTTTATTCCTTATGACCCAGGGGTGAGGTGGCTCATCTTTAACTTTGATAACTAAGGTAATGGACTCTTTCTTATTTCTAATATAAATATTACAAAGCAAAACATGTGACACTGTCATGGTGCAGGAGCAGGGCTTTGTGCTCCCAAAGCAGTGGGAATGGCATGGCTTAATCCAGAATGTTCCATGGAGCCCCAGAGATCTTGTAACAAGTCCATATTGTTTCAGACAAGGGAGACATGAACAGAAAATCTGAGAACCTCATTTATTCATACCTCTGTACAATATTTATTGAGTAGATACTGTGTTTACAGTGCTCTTTGGGGCACTGAGGACATAGCAATGTGACACACGTTATAGTCTATGGCAGGATCTGTCACTCTTGGCACTGTTAACATTTTGTGCCATGATTTGTCCTATACCTTGTAAGATGTTTTCAGCATTCTTGGTCTCTACCCACTACATGCCAGTAGCAACCCCTGCCTCAGTTGTGACCAGCAGAATCTCCCCAGGCGTTGCCAAAGGGCCCCTGGGGGTAAGCAAACCACCCACAGTTGCTTGGTTGAGATTGATTCTTCTGTTGGAGGGGGAGATGAAACTCTATAAAGCAGATGATAATCTGTAAAACAACTACCCAGGGGGAAATAGGGGGCCTGGGGCTGGGGTTAGCTGTTTTATAAGAGGTCATCAAGCAAAGCCTCCCTGGGGTGATACTTGAGCCAAAACAAAAAGAGGTGAGGACGAGAGCCCTATGGGCCTCTGGGGCCCGAGAAATTGGGCAGCAGCAGCAGCAAGGGCAGGAGAATGCGTTTGAACTGGAATAAGGAAGAGGAAAATGGTGCTTGAGGAATGAGGCCAGATAGGTAATGGTTGTGGTGGCTGAGGGGAGATGGCTCCATAAGTCTCTTCCTCTGAGGGAACAGGGAAGGGTTGAAGGCTTTAAGCAGAAGAGTGACATGACCTGATTTCTTTTCATGAGGGATACCTGAACCATATGGACAAGGGTAAGTGCAGGGAGAATATTGAAGAGGCCATTGTAGTGACAGTGGTCTGGACCACGGTGGTAGAGATGGAGATGGTGAGAAGTTGGGGGCTCTGGTTATGTTCAAATGGTCAAGCTGGACCTTTAGGATTTGATGGATTGGCGGTGTGGCAAGAAAATTTGGAGTGAGCAGTGGAAGAAAGGAGCCTCAGAGTTTCCTCAGGGCAGATGGTGGAAATAGCCTGTCCCCAGCCTTGGGTGGGATGGCAGAGGCCATAAAAGTGGTTCCTCGCTGGCTTTTTCATCAGTGCACTGAACTGAGCTACCTCCTCCCCTAATTGTATCATAATCCCTTTTGGGTCCTCATTAAAATGGAGATTCCTGGGTCCCACCCAAATACATTGAATCAGAATTACTGGAGGTAGAGCCCCGAAAACTGCATTTGAGTACAAGCTCCAGGGCATGCACCAAGAACAGATCTCCTCTTTCTCTGGCTGTTTTCGTGGGCCCAGATCTTGACCTCTGTGTTTATCTTCCCCTGTTCCCTGCCAGGTGCTTGCCAAGCCACCTCTCTGTGAAACAGGCCTCCCCTTTACACATTGGATTTATCTTTCAGCTCCTTCATTTTGACTCTGATGCCGTTCTTCTGAGGAGATCTTCAGGTTTTAGTCTGTTGTTTAGGGTGGAAGTTTGAGTAACTTGAACAGGGTATCTTTGTAATTTAGAATCCTAGAATTTTGCACCTACAAGGGACCCCTGAAGGCATTGAGATTCTGTATTTCATTTTATTCCAGGTGGGGAAACTAAACCTAGGAAAGTGAAATCATATTGTACAATTTGACCCAACAGTAACACTGCTAGTTGCCCTTGCCTGAGAAACATAAGATCTGTTCCTGTTGCATCAGTTTTTAGCCTTCCAGTGCTGTGTGAAGGATTTTCATACCCCCATGAGCCTGTCTTGCCACATCTCCATAGCTGCTTTTGTCTTTTAACATAAGAAAATTGGTACGTGCTTTGCATTGAGTGTCAACACATCTCTAACTGCTCGCTGTTTCAGTCCCTGTACCCCTAAGCTCTGTTTTAGGGAAGTCGGGAGTTTTCACCAAACTCTGGAAAGTCGTTATTTTGTTTTTCTCATTTTGCAAGAAAGTGTTGGCTCCAGAAGGGGAAGTTTGACAAAGCCAGAAGTGAGCTGTGGAGATGGTGGCAGCCCAACCACTGTGCTGGGAGCCTGGCTCTTCAAATCCTGCTGCTTGATAAATACTGTGCTAAATGGATTTTGGCCCTGTCCCCTGACTAACCAGATAACAAATGGATACTTTAACAACTTTGTGATAATAAGGGTCATTCACCTTGTGGTACAACAGCCTCTGTGGAGGGGTTTCACATTGGGATTGTTTTATTACCATGGAAGCATATTTGCTTCCCAAAGGGGACATACTTTATCACAATTGTGAAGCTTTCTTTACCCTAAAAACATTCTGAGAAATTGCATATTGAGGAATGAGTGAAATGAAGGAAAAATAACGCATCCTCACCATCACCATAGTCACTACATCATCAGCATGACCTCACTAATATCATGACCAACAGCACAGCTACCATTTGTTGAGTTAACTTGCCCCTTTCATGTGCTCTGTGTCAGGTAGATACAACCTTTCTCATTTTATGGATGATACACCTGGAGTGCAATCAAGTGAACTTCCTTGTCCAAAGCCATCAAAGTCTCTTGGGGAAATGGCAATTTTGGTACCACATTTCCTGGCAACTCCTCCTACCTGATGGGAGGGAAACACAGGTCCCACGTCAACTAGGTCTGGAGCTACATAACTCAGAGATAAAGCTTCCACACGCACGTGCAGCAGTCAGAAGTGCTACATTGTGTAGACCTAGCCAATAAATAATCAGTTCACCTTGATTGATCTAATTGGGCTGGCCACCTCCCTGTCAAAGTAGGAGGAAAAGATAACTTTATCTCTGTTTGGCATGGGATATAATCTCTGCTTGAGCTGGAATTACAGCCCAGAGAATCTGGTGCCAGGATGCCTGATCTTCCCTCATTTTTAATAATAGCATCAGAACCTGCCATTATATGAAGCTTGCAGCGAATGGATCACCCGTGTTTGCACTTTGAAGTGAGGCCATCTGTTCCTTTGGGCTGGGACCGCTTGGGCGTGGAGGCTTTACAGCAGTCTCTTCTTTTAACAGACTTCACCTTTTTCCTTTTCTCTCCTGCCACTTGTCTTTCTGTTGATTCCAAAGTCCACATCCACCAAGAAAAGTAGTTTAAAAAATCAAAGCAAATATCCTCCCCCCACCTACTCAAGGGAAGAACTAAAAGAAAATTTGTCCATTCGTCAGTACTGCAAGCTGCTTAAGTGGATAGTGATAATTTCCCAGATGAATCTTATAAAGATGTGCATCCTGGCCTCTTTCTCCCAAAGATCCAGATGATATTTTGCATTAGCAGGAGGTAGGAGAAGTGCCAAAGTCAATTTTAGGTTGGTTTTGGAGATATTGCACACATGCTGACTCATTTATCTCTTTGGTACTTCTTGCTTTTCCATTATGGAGAGTTCCTATCAGAGCCCGTTTCTTAAAGGCACACCTTCTGGTTTGGATCGGTCAGCAAGCTGCCTTGTGCATAAGGGAGATGAGTGCAGTTGGGAGTTCACAGGGAATAAGCAGCTGGAGTGTCTGAGTGCTGTAGAATAAATAAATACAGGGAAGAGATTTTTCAGAGCCATTATTGATTGGATGCTGAGGAGTTATTAAGTTCTAAGAATGGCTTATTACACCACTTGGGCCAAGATTAAAGAGGAGTTAAGCCACGGATATCCATTGGGAGACGTTTCTGTGGTTTAGAGCCCTCTGTGGAGGCTCTTGCCCTCCCAGTGATGCTCTCCTTTTTCCCCACTTCCCCTGCCCCCCACCTCCAGCTTGTCTGACAGAAGACACTGTCAAGACACTTTCCAAGTTGGTTTATCTCTCTTAATTGAACACCCCTAGGAGCCCCGTGTGGGATGTCTTTATCAAATCACACATTTCCCCAAGTTAACACAAACTGTTTTCCAAGAGAAAAGAGCAGTGTAATTATTTCGTGAGGATCTGAGAACAAGCAGACTTGGGATGTAATGAGCATCCTGTCAGGCTGATTGGCTCTGTAACTAACGGCTTCCACCCTTTGCAGCTAAATCAGGGTTTTCCTTCAGATTGGGGGTGTTAGGGAGGCATGAACCTGTTTGGGGGATAGCTCAACCCAACATTATTATGTTAAAACAGTGAGGGATTTCATCCTCTAGAATTTTAAGGTTTTTTTTTTCTTAAGTAGGTGCCATGCTTACTGTGGAGCCCAATGCAGGGCTTGAACTCAGGACCCTGAGATCAAGAGCTGGACGCTTAACCAACTGAGCCACTCAGGTGCCCCTCATCTGGAATTTTAACGAGAGAAAGCGTGCCTTATATGTATCCATATAATTAACACTCATGTGCCCTTTGTGCATCCTCACTTCCAAATGGATCATCTAATGTATACCATGACTTAAACACAGAAAATGCCCCATAAATGGTTTTAATGACTGTTCTGTTGCTATAGGTTTGCAGTCCCCTGAGGCCAGGTATGGTTTGGAACTCATCGTTTTTCAGTCTTTAGGAAGGCTGTCCATTGTCCATGCAGTCCATTACATCATGCCTCCAGTGAGACCTGGGGAAGCACTCCATAATCAAACACATTAATATTTCTGCAAAAAAAGTCAATATCCATACTAAGCAGGATAAATAAATATCATTAGACTGATAATGGCTGTTTTTTAGGTCAAAAACAGTCCTGTCAAATATTGGAGGTTTCTTTTCATTCAGCCTAATATAGAGAGTCTCCTGTTAGGTCAGGGGAATTCTCTTTTTTTTTTTCTTTTTTGCCACCAGATGAGTATAAGTTAGATGTAAGTAAGAGGTTTTGGGTTTTGAAATTTGATTGATGACTTGGCCTGCTATTTTTATCCTCATTTTGTTAGAAGTCATGTTGGCCTCTGTTCTTGTAGCCAGATTTTACTTGTTGGAGAGAGAGAGAGAGAGAGAGAGAGTGTGTGTGTGTAAGAGGGGGTGGAAGAAAGAGAGACCTGTTCCAGCTCCCTTATCCCTCCTGCATCTCATAAAAGACCTTGGACCCCAAACCCCGCCAGGAAAACCCCATCCATGGTCTGACATTTAGAAGTTTATTGACTGAAATGAAAGAATTGTCAATTTTAAAACGTGAAAAGCCACTGGGAGATCAGGTGCTCTCTGCAAACATTCCCGCACAGTGATTCCTGGCATAGGAGGGGGAAAAAAAAAAAAAAGGGAAAGAAAAGGCTGCCTTGTTGTTTTATTAATTTAGTCCTGACAGCTGTTAGTTCTGAGGCCTTCAAGGTTCTCAGCAGATATTAAACGGATCCTCAGGAACCCCTCTGTGAAGCACCAATAATGAGCCATGTAGGAAATGAAGGTTAAATGGAAAAGAAACTCCACAGGGCCAGGTTGTTCCCATTCCCTCAGCTCTAGAGGTTCAAGTGCGTGCAGCACACACACCTCTAATTCTCCAACGAGGTCAAAAGGTAACCCACCATCTTCTCCCCAACTGGCACTTTCATGGAGGTCCTCCAGCTCAGGGAACTGTGTAACTGGCCACCCAGGTGCTCCTACAGAAGCCAGGGAGTCATCCTTTTCCCCCCTCCCTCACTCCCCATACCCTTGAACTCTTCTGTCCTAGGAAATGACTCCCTCAACACCTTTCTCTCCATGTCTCTCCTTCCACCCACATCCCTAGGATCTGGATTCTTGGATCCCCCTTGCAGCCTTCTACTGTGTTCATCCTTCCACTCCTGCACCCCTAAAATCCAGAGCAGTTTTTCCAAACAGACATCTGACCTTGCTCCAACAGCCCCCTGCTCTCCAAGAAAGATCGAAATTCTTAGCATCGCCTTGAAAACCCTAAATCCTGTGCCCTGCCTATTTCTCCTACTCTCCCTGTTGCCATACTCCACTGACACTGGTTTGATCTCTAAAGTGCCAGCTTAGGACCTTTGCCTGAGCTGCCCTTCTCTTCCAGGATTGCTTCTAACCCCACTTCTTCTGCCACCTCTGATCATTCTTTGGATCTTGATACACCACAGGAGATCTGAAAGCACCCTGGACTTCTCCTTTCATAGCATTTATCACCCTTGTAACTACCCAATTAATTCTGTAATTATCTCCTTAACATCTGCCACAACAGACTCTAAGCCCTGAGAGGGCAGGGACTGTGGTTCTTTGCTTCACAGTAGTCTTTCTGGGTCTAGCCCAGTGATGGTGCATGGGAACCCAACAACATTCAGGTTAAGTGAAGGCTGAGCCTGGAGAGGTGGGGAGTGAAGACTTGCTTTTCTGGGTTCCTGTGAGCAGTGGCTGATGGGATTCCACTCTGATCCGGGAGCAGCTGCAGGGACTGATTGGTAATGGAGCTTGTGGGAAAACATCCCCAGCTGCGTGGGTCTCAGCTTTGCCTGGCACCATTTCCTTGGAATAAGTGCCCACTGAGCTTGCAGATCTTCTCAAGGACTGAGAGAAGTGGCTCCTTCTCCCTGTGGTGGTTTAGATTTCCCCACTTAATCACCCGGGTGACTTGGAGGCTGCCCAGTGCCAGGCCACCAGCACGGCGGGCATTAAACCAAGGCCAGGGCTGCTCGGCTGGGTTGCCTCCTCCAGCTGGTCCTGCTTCAGTACTCGTTATTCTCTTTGGGAGGCTCTTAGCTTCCAAACATCTGCTTTATGTGGGTCTTGAGCTCCTTGTGTGTGGCATCTTTGAGGAGCAGGTGGAAATGTTACCTTCCATGGTGTGTGATGTTGCCCTGGCTTTGCTCTTGGGGCAGTGCCTCCTGTTCCTACTCCTGGCCAATGGGTTCGGAGACAACCACACTTGGGTTTAATTAAAGGTAAATTGGTGGCATTCCAGCCAAGGGCAGCCCAGAGGCAGGAAGCTGTTGAGCAGATGGCATTACATTTATGTCATAACCCATCTTAATGATCCCATTCCTCAAAAGACAGAGCCTGGAACAGTATATACATGGAGGCAGGTCCTTCCTTGTCACTTCCCAGCCTTGGAGTGGTGAGAACAGAACTTGCCTGGGACCAGCCAAGTGAGGGGCATTTCTCTGTATCTCAGCTCTTCCTCTGAGGAGGTCTGCAGGCTATGATGATGCAGGGAATATCACAGTGGGCAGAGTTAGGATTTTTTTTTTTTTTTGATGAGATAGAAAGGGTCATTTTGCCTTCCTAGGCAAGGTCAAATTCCCATGCTAGCAATCCTCAGAGATTTCATTTGATTGGGTCCTAGGGTTGCCATGGACTTGAGTTTGTATTTTCCTGATAAAAATAAAAATAGGTACTAAAGCATGAGCCTGATTAAAACTGCTGATTCAGACTGAGTACCTCTTATGTGCCAGGGATTGTGGTAGGTTCTGTGAGGAATAGAAATATGGCCAAGACACAGACTCTACCTCTAACAGATTGTACTTGTTAGATAGGATAAGCCATTTGCATGATTAAACACTTGTTCATTCAACACATGTGTATTAAGTACCTGCTGTGTGTCAGTGGGGGCTGTGCTGGAGGTAGAACAAAGCAGCATCCATGGGACATGGTTGGGACACAGTTCTGTGGGGGAGGCCATCATCCTATTAATAATGGTGCAAATAATGCCATTAACTAATGCAACTGAATAATCATAAGCTCTCGGAAGTGCCACAATGTACACTATACTGTAAGAATACATCACAGGGGTCCTTACCTAGTGTGGTGCATCACAGGCGGCTTCCTGGAGGTGTTTGGATTGCAAATGGAAAGCATGTATAGGAGTTCAATAGCAGACAGGAACTAAAAAGCTTCCCAGGTCAGGGTGAGAGTAGGTGCAGCTGGAGCTCAAAGTGTGCAAGGGTAAGGTGTGGAGGAAGAGGATGGCGGTGAGTAGGGGCAGACCATACACACAGCCTTTATGGCTCAAGTAAGGCATCTGGCTTGCCTGCAAGCGGAGAGAAGCCACAGAGCCGTAGGAAGCAATGTGAGCTTCAGAAAAGGAACTGAGAGTGTTCTAATGTAGTCAGTGTAGTTGAAAGCAAAACTGAGAAACTCATTTGGGGTTTATGCACGATGCGGGGATTACATTTTAGCAGCAGTTGTTCCGAACAGAAGGCGGCTTCTAATTGCAGTTGTTCAGCATCGAACCCACATTCAAACTTGCAATTATTTCCCTGTTAAAAGAGCTGACGGTTGCCTCTTCTGCAGGGAGGCAGTCTCAAGGGAGCCCTAATCCTGGGCACTTGGCTTACACCCGGGTCCCCTGAGTATCAGACCACATTCTCATGAAGCTGTTCCTGTCGGAGGGCCACAGAGACAGACAGGACGTGGGGCACAGGATAGAGATGGGCTGATGAAGAGGATGGGCATCTCAGCAAGGACTCTGGATGTTTCCAGAGCAGCTGAGTGAAAGGACCCCTAACACAGCTTAGCAAAATCGGTGTTTCACCTTCCACACAGGGCCAGCACACAGCATTGACGGTTGCCATGAATTGAGTAATTGATGTGCTATTATGATCTCTGCTCCCCTACTCCCTTAGAGTTGAGGAGACCAAAAGAGAGAGGTAAAAGGACCTTCAAAGTCATATGTTAAGTCAAGAACAGAGCTTGCATTTGAAGCCAGGCTTGTCTGAGTCCAAAGCACATTGTCTTAATCTCTACACCATGTTTTGTCTCAGGTGGGCCTGGGAATTTCCTGGGAGAGACAGTGGCCATTTAATCCCCAAGTGCCTGTTGAGTGACTCAGAAAGAGGAGCAGGAACTATAGTCACACAGCTGCTTGCCTTATCAGCTATGTGTCTGGGCAATTTGCTTACCCTCTCTGGGCCTCATTTGTAAGATGAACTCTTATCGCTGATGATAGGATTGTCACATTTATTGGAATGTGCCAGCTTCTGTTCTCAGACCTTTACACACAGTAACTCATTTGGTCTCACAGCAGTCCTCTGGGAAATGGCTGTTATTAATCCCATTTTATCAGAGGAGGAAACTGAGGCACAGAGAGGTTATAGGATATGCACAGTGTCACGCAGCTAGGGAGAGGTCCAGCCTGGCTTCTGAGCCTCTTAGGCTGTTAAGAGAGATCAAATGACATGTTTCACACACAGTTCTTGCCACAGAATGCCACACACACACAAAACGAAAGCCAATACGTAGGTTAAGGACATCCATGAATGCTGTTTAACCTTTCTGGGCCTCAGTTTCCTTTCTGCAAAGTGGGATGATAACAGTTAACAATTTAATGGGATTTTATGATTGTCTCCTTTAACATCCTCCTTCGATGAAGCTGTTACCCCATTCTATAGATGGGAAAGTCAAGGCACAGGGAGGTAGAGTGAATCATTTAAGGTTGCGCATTTACTAAAAGATAGAGCAAGATCTCCAGTGCCGGGTTGCCCCAATCTAGAACCTGTGCTCTTAGCCTCTGTAGCGTAGTTATCCTCTGGCCGGTGCCCTCTTTCTTTGCGGGTACTTGACTCCAGGACTGTCTCAGGACTGCCATAGGCATTCCTAGTCACACTGAGTTCGGTCCACATCCCTGTAATCAGCCTGGCCCATGCTCCATGCTCCAGCTATCCCATTTCTGCATAAATGGCCCATGATGTCATGTGGGTCACTGACAACTCTCTCAGGAACCCTGAAGAAATCCTGAGCAGATTGGATAAAAAGCCCTTGTCAGACATCCTAATTTTAGTGTTCTCCCTTGTGATTCCATTCAGGAAGTATTTATTTAACACTTCACTTGTTTTGCCATTTTCCCCGACTTCATCTTGCAAAAGCTCCTGTAATAACCCATGTCTCCTTCACCAGCCTCATGCTGTTCTCGTCCTTGGAAAAACTTGAGTTCTGTGTTCAGCATCTGAGCCAGAAAAATGTCCGAGTTTCATCGTGCATCACTAATGCCCTCCTTTATCTCCATGCCGCGTCTCCTAGAATTTTTGCAGAGATTTCTGTATGTGCTGCCATCCCTTGTCTCATTAGGTGTCTTTCAGACATTGTTGCCTACGTGCAAATGGACATTTTTCATACTGTAAGTTTCCTCGCAAGGGCACCGCAATGAAGTGCTATTTCTCTCCCGGACTGGTTTTTACCATTCTTTTCCAGCTTCTATTTTCAAAATCTCCCCTCGCATGGAAGCACGGGCACGTGGGCTGTTCTCTCCTGAGTGGCATTACCCTGGGGCGTCAGATGCCACCCGTGCACCACAGATGGGCTGGGAGGCCGTAGTTAACTGTGCCTCACTCATGATGTGAGGCTGAGATTCTCATTGCATTGAGGGGGGGGCGCAGTTCTGTTACCGCCCGTGCTTGTTTTTTGATTCAGTGAATTGGTAACCCTATTCGACGTTCCCGATTCAGACCCTATTAATTTTAATGCCTTCTGAGAGGAGTAGAGGAGAAAGCGTCTCTTGATTGTACAAGATGTATGTCAAAGCCTGTGGTTTTATATATTTATTTTTATCTGAAAAGAAAATATGGTCGAGGCACCAAAAAAGGAATAGAGGTTTGGGTTGGTTGGAATTTATTTGTTCTTTAAAAAAAATGGAGTAAAATTATTATAAAATTAAGCATTTTGAAGCGAACGATTCTGTGGCATTTAGTGCTTTCATGATATTAGACAACTGTCCCCTCTCTCTTGCTCGAAAGCACATTCATCTTCCCAAACAAAACACTGAATCCACAAAGTACTATTCCCTATTTCCCCTCTTCTTAGCCCCTTGAAGCCCCTAGTCTACTTTCTGTCTCTACAGACTCCATGCCAGTGTAATAATACAATATGAGGCCTTTTATATCTGGCTTATTTCACTTAGTTTGTTTTCAAGGTTCACCTGGGTTGCAGCATGAATCAGAAGAACTTCATCCCTTTTTATGGCTGAATCCTGTTCTATTGCATGGATAGACCACATTGTGTTTATCTGTTCATTCCTTGATGAACATTTGGATTGTTCCTCTCTTTTGACTGTCTGAGATTTTTTTTTTAAAGATTTTATTTATTTATTTGACAGAGATCACAAGTAGGCAGAGAGGCAGGCAGAGAGAGAGAGGAGGAATCAGGCTCTCCACTGAGCAGAGAGCCTGATGTGGGGCTCGATCCCAGGACCCCGAGATCATGACCTGAGCCACCCAGGTGCCCCCTATCTGGGATTTTTAACCTTTGCAGACATCATCCCAGATCCAGGCACTTAGCTGTTATTTTCTTGGTGAGTATTCTAGGTCTTGATTCACTTGCTTCTCTTCTGAGAGAGCATTTAGAGGTGTAGGAACTGCCATAGTAAATGAGAACTACATGACCTCATGGTGGGGAATCTGGCACTGCTACTTGCGGATGCCCTGCCACCCAGTGGGCTGACCTTGACTCCTCAAAAGACAGCCCCCTCCAGGACAAAGACAGCATTTACTCAGGGCTTAGACCAGGGGTTCACAGCCTACCTGTACATTGTCATCACCTGGGGAGATTTAAGAATTATCAAAGGTCTTGTTTCACTTCCAGAGAATCTGCCATGATTTGTACGGGGTTGAGTCCTGGCATTTTTTTGTTTGTGTGTTGAGTGGGTTAAATTGAGGCCCTCGAAACATGTGTCCAGGTATTAACCCCCAGTGGGAGCTGGGAAAGCAAACTGAAAAAGTGTGTGACATACCCCACTGGTTGCTTATCATAATAGACTTGACAAAACTGCTTTAGTATTCAACATTGTTCAAAAGTGGCCGGACAGCCTGAAGAATGGGAGAAAATATTTGCAAGTGATATATCCATAAGGTACTTGTACCCACAATATATAAAGAAATCTTAGAGCTCAATTATTAAAAGAAAACCCAATTTAAAAATGGGTAAAGGATCTGAATGGGCATTTCTCCAAGGTAGATATACAAATGGCCAAAAAGGACATGAGAAGATGCTGGACATTGTTAGTCATCAGGGAAATGCAAATCAAAACCACAGTCCATTATGGCCTCACACCCACTAGAGCAGCTAGAATAAAAAAAATGCAGGTAATGATAAGTGTTGATGAGAATGTGGAGAAATTGGGACCCTCACACACTCACTGCTGGTAGGAATATAAAATGGTACAGACCCTGTGGAAAACAGTGTTGTGTTTCCTTGAGCAATCGAACATAGAGTTAGCACGGACTAACAATTCCTGCATTCTGACAAATGCCTAGGTGTATACGCAAGAGAATGAAAAGCATACATTCACACAAAAACATTTACACAAATGTTTATAGCAGCATAATTCATGATAACGAAAAGGCAGAAACAATCCACATGTCCCGGAACAGATTAGTGGATAAACAAAATGTGGTCTACCCATATAATGTAATATTTTTGAGCCATTTTTTAAAAAAGGAAAGAAGGCCTGATATGTAGTATTACTTGGATCAACCTTGACAGTATTATGCCAGTCACAAAAGACTGCATCCTGTGTGATTACACTGATGTGAAATGTCCAGAAGAGGTAAATTGATAGAGACAGCAGATTAGTGGGGTCTACAGGGGTAGGGGTGGTAATTAAATGGGATTTTTAAAAAAAGATTTTATTTATTTATTTGACAGACAGAGATCACAAGTAGGCAGAAAGACAGGGGGAAGCAGGCTCCCCGCTGAGCAGAGATCCCTATGCGGGGCTTGATCCCAGGACCCTGAGATCATGACCTGAGCCGAAGGCAGAGGCTTTAACCCACTGAGCCACCCAGGTGCCCCGGGATTTTTTTCTTTTTTTGAGGTGATGAAATACTCTAAAAATGCCTGTGGTGACAGTTGCATGTATCTGAATATACTAAAAACCACTGAATGGTACACATGAAATGAATGGTGTGTTGTGTGTGTTTTATTTCAATCAAATTGTCAAAAAGTGAGCCGAGATTGTGGCACAGAGCCCAAGCCCTCTCCAGTTTCCTCCACTTAATTAGCTGTGTGGGCCTACATTGAAGCACATAGTAAATGCTAGGTTAACTGTGGTTTTTGCTTTCCTGCCATGATATTTTAGGAGGTCCATGCATCTGTAGCCACATCAGTGTGTAGCAAAGTGCATTTGCCAGATGTGGTCTGCTCAATATCCTCATGACCAAGTGGGTTACCTAAGGACTATGGTCCTCAGTGTGTCCCTACATAAACAATGGGCAACACTCTGCAGTGTTTCAGTGCCATGGGAGGCTGGAAGGGTATTTGAGTGGGTATGACATGAACTGATTTATACTTGAAGATAATCCCAGTGGTATGGAATAGAGAATGAGGTGGGGGCAGTGGGGAGAGAATGGAGTCCAGGAGGCCTTGGTGGAAGCCACTGCAGTGAAAGTGATCTGAATTTAGGCACGAGCACCGGGGATGTACCTCACAGGTGACAGCATCTCATAGGTAGGGCAGTACAGCTTGGTAGCTGATTAGATGAACAGGTGGGAATACAGGGCTGCAGAAATGGAGAGAGGAGGGTTAGGGGCCATCTGGGTATAGATGAAAAACTTAAAGATTACATGAGGACAGAGGTCAGGTGAGGCTGGGGCCAGGGCGGGGTGAGGAGAAGCAAGTGACACCTGATGAGAGGGGTCCAAAAGTTGGGCTTCCCCAGTCTCCCAGGCCCTGGTCTGCCAGTGAGAAGCTGCTGGCTCCATTCTGTGACCTCTTTACGGCTGGGTTTGTGTGTGGGATGGTGGCAGAGGGAATAGGAATGTGCCATGGAAATGCCTCTTTCGCCTTCAGGGTTTGCGAGAGGAAGTCTCATGTGCACGGCCACCTCCGCCTGAGGTCCTGGGGTTTGTGTGATGCCTTCACCACCACAGCGCCAGGAACACTGAGAAGCACTGTGGTCTAGGGGGTGGCACGGTGGCTTTGGATGTGGGGGCGGGGTTCCAGGGTTCATGCCGGGAGCCGCCGTCTTATTTAAGTTGTGCATCCTGAGGTGAGTCACTTGACCTTCCTGAGTCGTTTACTTGTCCATTAGTTGAGGATGGCAGCTCCCTCTTTTTAGAAACGGAAAGATTACTTCCATCTTCTGGATGAAGGAATTCAGTATCTTGTCCAATGTCATGTGGCTAACAAGTGAAAGAAAGATGGTTTGGGTGCTCGCAGTCAGACTCCAGAGCTGTTTCTTGATAAAAAGTAGCTACATAAACTTGGCCACCTAGGCCAGTTCTTTATAGTGTGTCTAAACTTTGACTAAGTCCACAATGGATTGGATTGAGGAGTCCTGTAAGATCAGCTTCCCTCATTTTACTTATTTTACAGATACGGACTCTGAGGCTCAGGGAGATTAAGTAACCTTCCCAGAGTCACACAGCAGATCAGCCAGAGTCCTGCCTTGAACCCAACTGTATCTGACCCTCATTGTGGCTCTTCTACTTTCGGGCCCTGGCCTGCAGAGGGACATTTTGCTGAATCCTGTTAACCCTGTCCTTTCCAAATTCATACTCTGTGCCATTGGGCCACAGTGCCAGGGTCTCCCCTGGTGCTGCCCTGACTGATGTGAAACCCGATTTTCCGTAGCTGCATACTGATGCCTTAGACAACAGCCTAGTGTTTCAAAGGAGTCTGCATGTTACAAAAAAGGGCAGCAGGTGTTATTTGGGCTAAATTGACCTTGAAATTGATTTCTTTATTTTATGACTTACTGAGAGGAGATTAATACTTTTTTTTTCCTGCAGTCTGAAACAATTTACATGGTAATAGAAGGCATAGTCAGTCAAATAAATTGCTGGAAGTGGTCGTGTTCCAAGGGAAAAAAAAAATACAGAGCTTACTCACATTGATTTCTTTGCCCTGGGGAGAAGCAGAGATTTTAACATCTGGGAATAGGGAGCTAAATTTTATCTCTCATTTTAAAAGCAGAGGACTGAAGAGCTTAATCTGACATTTACACGGAATTCTCTAAGTTGGGGGAAACGAGGGAGCTGAGTTCCTTGCTGAAGGTTAACGGGCATTTTCTCAGAAGGACTCTGTGTGATTTGATTTGGGGGTGGCAGGTAGGTACCAGGCGACATTTACAGAAGATGGGCCTTGGGAAGTTGGCTGCCTCGCTGCTATGCTGCTGGGCACTGGCAGGGAACGGTGGTGGTGGGAGGCTTGTGTTGTAAACTTGACCTAGGCCCAGGTGGAGGTGCCAAGGAACCATGTGAGTGGAGACCCTGCTTCTAGATTTCTGGGCTTTGCCATGTGGCTGTCCAACCCAGAGGTGGGATTTGATTTCAGCTGGTGCATCAGTATGCAGGGATGGCTGGCGTTGCTGGTTGTGTTGGGATGGGTTTGAAACTGCACCTCTTGGCTCAGCAGGAAAATTCCGTGCTCCATTAGTACTGCCTGCCTTGGGAACACAAGGGGCAAGTGCATTTCGTGTGCCACATACTTGAATGTCCAAGTAAAAACCTTTAAAGCATTCCCCCTAATGCCAGCATTTCTGCATTCAGACCACATTGACAGGGCTCTTGTCCTCCAAAGCAACTCCAAATCATTTACCACATAATATGAGCTAAATTTTTTTTCAGAAAATGTCAAGAAATGAACCTCTACCCAAAGGGTTCTGCTAGCACAGCCATATGTTATTCCATTATTTTCTTTTCAAAATAAAAATTTTAAGGTAGAGTAAAAATTTTTCATTAAAAATACATGGATAAAGAAGATGTGGTCCATATACACTATGGAGTATTATGCCTCCATCAGAAAGGATGAATACCCAACTTTTGTAGCAACGTGGACGGGACTGGAAGAGATTATGCTGAGTGAAATAAGTCAAGCAGAGAGAGTCAATTATCATATGGTTTTACTTATTTGTGGAGCATAACAAATAACACGGAGGACATGGGGAGATGGAGAGGAGAAGGGAGTTGAGGGAAATTGGAAGGGGAGGTGAACCATGAGAGACTATGGACTCTGAAAAACAACCTGAGGGGTTTTGAAGGGGCGGGGGGTGGGAGGTTAGGGGAGCCTGGTGGTGGATTTTAGGGAGGGCACGTATTGCATGGAGCACTGGGTGTGGTGCTAAAACAATGAATACGGTTATGCTGAAAAGAAATAAAAATAAATTAATTAAAAATAAGTAAATAAATAAATAAAAACAGAAAAAAATACATGCCCAGAATATACAAGAGTCAGAAGCATAAATTCCCCACTTCCCTACTATTCAATTCTGCTCAGCCAACTAACTCCTATCTCCAAAATTAGCCATTTATTTTTACCAGTTTCTTATCTATCTTCCAGAGATTTCAGTGCATACACTATATATGCATATAATCTTAAAACAAAGAACAGATTGTGGCATACTATATGAACCACTCTGCATTTTACTATTTTTCTCTATCATTCCCTATCTAGCTGCCTCATTATCTTTCCTGAGGATTTCTAGATGCATCATGACTGATTTAGTTGGTCTCTGAATAATGGAAATTTATGTTGCTCCCAATATTTTGTAATTAAAAAAATATGCTTCAGTGCATATCCTTGGCATTGGTCATTTTCCACATGTGCAGATACTCATAGCAGAAATTCTAAGACATAGAAATGCTAGTTCAAATATTACCAAGTTTTAAAATGTTGATCAATGTGTACTTACACTGTGTATTAGAACACATGGTTCTTCATGCTCTGACCAGCTTGCTACCTGGCTCAGCCTTCATCTTTGCCAATCTCAGTAAAAAAATAATGCATTATCTTAATTTGCATTTCTTCTATTATGGGTGAAGTCAAGGATCTTTTAATGTGTGCAACAGACGTTTGCATCACCATCTGCTTTGTGAGCTGTGCATCTCCCTTGCTCGTATTTTTCCTTCGACTTCCTTTGATGTTTTCTCATTATTTGAGGGAGCTCTTTATAACTGTAGGAAACTACCCCTTTGTTCAGTGAGTTATATATTTTTTTCATACTGTCCTTTGTCTTACACTTTATAGTCTTATTTTTCACACAGAATACTTTATTTGAAATTTTTATTCATTTTTTATGGCTTTTATTTATTTTTTGAAACAGTCTTTTTTTTTTTTTTAAGATTTTATTTATTTATGTGACAGAGCACAAGCAGTGGGGACAGCAGAAGGAGAAGCAGGAGCCCAACTCACGGCTCGATCCCAGGATCCTGGGATCATGAGCTGAGCTGAAGGCAGACACTTAACAGACTGAGCCACCCAGGTGCCCCTTTTTATGGCTTTTAGCTTTGGGTCAAAATTAGAAAGGTCTTCAGCACTCTGAGATGATAAAAAGCTACACTACTTGATTATGTTAGGTCCTCCAGTTGGTTAGGTCACTCTATGGAGGAGTGACTCTGATTTTTTGCCTTGGCAAATGTAGCCTCCTTAGCATTGTAGAGATGCCTGTTGTCTGTGATCACCTAAAGGCCACGATCTGGCTTCGTAGGCTCATCAGCCTTCCTTGTTTCTCTCAGCATACGGACTTCTCCAGGCGTATCACACCTCTGTGGTCAGGGCATTTTTGGGTACAGTGGGCCCAAGGAGCTTGGTAAACAGTTAACGAGCTGACCCCACCTGTCTTTCCCAACCGAGATCCCTATAGGTCTTACTAGTTCCATCCATGGGAACCCACCATGACCCCAACTCACACCATAATTTCTGTTCATTAGCTGTGGTCTTTGCCTTCTGTTAATCTGAAGGATAAACTTTTTAAAGGTCATTCTTATGCAAAGGATGTGACATTCTAATGTTGTCTGTCATGTTCTTTGGGAGCTTACACCAGTTCACACCAAATCCCCTAGAGGATAATGCGGGATGGACCCGTGGGGCTCTCTGACTTGGTCATTGTGTGAACTGGCCCAGTTCTCACTGTTGGTGATTTGTATCCTAGCTTTCAAAATCTGTAAACCAAGACACAGGAGGACGAGAATTCCAAGGGCAAAATACTGGACTTCCATGGACAGGGACGAGGCCCAGGGAAGGGGTCATCTGTACTTGGGACAAAGGGAAAAGAGGTGGGCAGCAACTGTAGGTTGCTTAGGGTGGTGCTAGTCTGTGACCTGGGAAGTCAGATCTTAGACCAGATAGTCAGATCTTCTCTTTCCTAATGAAAAATTTTCATTAGGATGTACCAGCTTGAGTTGAAAGATGTAGAGGTTTATTGTAAGGACTCAGGGAGGCAAGTGAAGCTTTCTGGAAACCACTCTCTCTTCTCTGTTTGAGAGATATTATCTCTTATCTGTTTCTTAGATAAGATATGTAGGCTTAGATCCTACATATGTGCTTGTCACTGTGTTCAAGGTAAGGATGGAAACAGGCATGGGGGCCTAGGTGTAGAGTCTGCTGCTTTGTTCAGGATAATACAGGGACTGTGTTTACAAGGGTGAGGGCTGCTAATCCAAATGGGTATGTGTACAGTTACAGGATACGAAAAGGTCTAAAGATGTCACAAAGTCTTCTGAGAAGAATGGACTGAGTTGGTGCTGTCCCCACCTCTCGGATGAAGGCACCCAACTAGTTAACATGAAGTGGAGGTACCACAACCAGGGATAACCAGCTAAGTGGGAGCCTGGGCTGCTGGCTGGTAGGAGAGGGGTGAGAAGTGAGGAAGAGACAAAGAGAAGGAGGGAAGTCTCTACAGGTGGCAGCTGGATAGGAGTTCCTCAGGTGACAAGGTTCCCATGTAAGATCATATTTGAGTGTGTTTCCATACTTGAGAATTTCCAGGCCCTGGGACTCTCATCATGGTGGTAGGAATGGCCTGCCTGGGGCCTTCCTTCTCCTTTGTTCTGGTCAGCTTCCTCTGAAAGGCTTAGTTTCAGCTTGATCCAAACTTCACTTTCCCAGGGTATTAGTTGCTATGAAGCCAATACTGGCTTTGAATACAAGTGCTTCGGACCCCTGAAGCCCAAAGATTGTCTCAAGATACTGATCCAAATCAGTATCTTGATCCATGTTCGTGAGAAAGAGTCCTTGGTTGGTGCTACTTGGACAGGTGTTCATCCCTAGACCAGGTGGAAGTAGGCAGGGGGATGGGTCACCTGGACTAGTCATGGGGCTGAGTCCCTTTCAAAGAGATGACCACTCAGTAGACAAGCCCACCAGGGGATCTGTAATAGTTGGACCTTTGTCAATTAGGTGAGATCTGCTATGGGCGTGAACTCCTCATTCAAGGGTAGTTTTTAGTTGGCTCATATATAAAATGGGGCCAAGAAGGAAAGTGGAAAACAGCGATTCTCAGGCCAAAGACATTTGTCAAAGGGGATTAGTGCATCTGTCTGCAAAATCATGCCTTTGGCAACATCTTTTCCCTTCCCTCCCCTCCCAGGCTGCTGCTTTAGGCAGTCTCTGGAAGGGGAACCATGATTTGTGCTTATATCCCTCCCTCTCTCCCTCCCTCCCTCCTTCCCTTCTTCCCTCAATTCATTAATCATTTCAGTAAACTGAGGGGGTGGTGTGGGGATGGGGGACCGTGCTTCACATAGAGGACGGAAGGATACAAGAACAGTTTTGATCTTCTGGACGTTGGATTTTTCCATGACCAGTGTCTACGGCAAAACTGCAAAAAAGGGAAATGCCAAGAGGTGTTTGTCTTACTGGTGTGAATGAACTATTGACAGAACTCCATGCATGGGTCTGAGTAACTTGTGGCTAGTGCTGGAGAGTAGGCTGCTTCTTCGCTCACTGTTTCTCTCTTTTCCTGTCTTTCGTCCCCTATCTGTATCTCTGTCTCCCTCGCTTGTGCATGGGTGCATAGACTGCTTTGTCTCTGCCCAGGAGGTTGAAGAGGTGACTCCAGGTCAAACCCCAGTAACTTTCCGTTAATGACAATTTGGAGCTTTAGGCACTGCCACCACTTTTGAGGTGGGAGCAGCTCCCCAGAGTCCGATGGTGACTGACTGTCGCAAACTCTCATGTGGCTCATGGAGAAGTATATAAAGGTCTCAGAGGGAGAATGCAACAGCACGACGGCCATCCGTCCGTTTACATGGGGGCCCAAGCCCCGGCTCCCTTACATCCCCACTGGGGTACTTCGGACAGGTTCTCAGCCTCTGCGCTTCTGTAACTGTAATGTGGGGCTGAGATTGAGACGTTTCTGATATTCTTGTGAGGGTTAAAGAACAAAGCACACAGAGAGCAAAAAGGGCACAGCAGTGCGTGCACTCCAGGAACAGCATCTGTTGCTGGGTGACGCAGTGGAAAGGCAACCTGCACCTGCCACAGGGCAGCTGGGTGTGGCCCTCCGGACAGGGTGGAGTATGCATGCTCAGAGAAGAATCTAGACCAGGGTTGCCTGATAGAGGCATCAGGAGGGCCACACACGGAAGTCAAATTTTCTAGTAGCCACATTAAAAAGTAACAGATGAAATTAATTATAATACTATGTTTTATTTCAAATATTCATAGTATGTTTATGTATTTAAATACAATACTTTATTTTTAGATATTTAAATATCATTTTAACATGTAATCGATGTAAAAGATTGATGGTGTGTGAGTATGAATGAGATTTCACAGTCATTTTATTTTTCTCACAAGTGCCTTCAAAATCCAGCAGGTAATGTGTACTTAGAGCACGTTTCAGCTCAGATTAGTCCTGTGTGCCTCGGGGCTGATGTAATAGCAGTACAGGCCTAGACCCCTCCAGGACAGGGCCAGAGAGAAGGAGAGAAAGTCCTTTGGGTAAATGTGGCGAGAGACTGGGGGTCATGCCAACCCGGGTTACTCCAGATTGGAATTTTGTCTTCAATATGGGTTCCCCCACCTGTTTTTGTTTTTCTTTTTACCAGGACTACAAATCTGAGAACTCCGCCCTCCTCTCCAGTGCCAGGAACAGTCCGGAAGACTCAGTAAGTAGAAGCCTTTTGCTGAATGGGTTAGATTCAGAAACTGCTTTTGCATCCTTTTCAGCCTTCTTGGTCTCCGTCATCAATCACCGGGACTAGTTTTTACCTGAAACTGATCTTGCTGGAGGAGTAACTGGGTTTGAGGGGAATAAATGTTCCTGGGCACTCATAGAATTTCTACTGGAGACATGTGGGGCCAGAGTCTCAGCCCGTGTTTCGCAGTACATGATATGAAAGCTGAATACCTCCCTCGAGGAAGGGCCGGGCCTACCTGGGGGACAGGTCTGGGGGAACAGTGACTGGCAGAGGGGCCATGCGCTGGTCTGTTTGCTTCTTGATACGGAGATGGATCCCACGGCGATGGGGAAATGGAAGGAAGTTTAACATCATTTGATTGATTCCACGGTAGAGACCAGAATGCTTATGAGCGCCTTGAAAGGCCCATGTGATGGTGTGGAATTTAGGTCATTAGGGCAAAGGACTGTGGATGGTGCTAGAGATGGATTCCTGTGCCCCTTGCCTGTGTCACCCAGGTGTACAGGGGCAGGGATGCTCCCTGCACTTAGAGTTCCAGAAACACCCCTGCTTGTCCTCTCTGGGATGTGGGAGCTATGTGGTGCAGTCCTAAAGCGTATTCTGTTTGTTGATAGCTGGTGACCATGAGATGATTTGAAGGGGCACATTTGTATTAGCCACGATGTGCTTGGTCTCATGATTATCTTTACAGCAAGCGATACTGGCTTTCCATTTATGGTAGCGATATGAAAATTTTTTTGGAAAATATTTTTTTAAAGATGTGAGTTGACTTAGAAAAGAGTACAGATGAAGAACAGTTTGGAGATAATATGTAGTTGTGGCAAGTGGTGAGAAGAGAATGGGTGAGAGTAAATTCTTTTATCAAAAGACGTTGACATGAACTTGGTCAGCATCCGTGTGTGGGCCCATGTTTGGTGTGCTCCCAGTCTATGCTGATACTGGGTGCAAACTGGACACTCGAAGGACCCGCTCCTTGGCCTCTGTCTGTTCCCCCAAAATGACTTTTGAAGCTGGGGTTTTATTATAGACTCATTGCTGAATCACCTGAAAGAAGTGTGTCTATCTGTGATGCCGAATGGAGGAGGAAGAAGGTGAAAAATGTTGAGAAGTGACAGCCACACTACTGGCTTTCTTGTCCCACTTTACATCCAACCAAGTGTTTCCCCTCAGTGCCGAGTCAGTCCCCTCAATGACCCTGTCGGGTAAGTGCTGTTTCTGTCTTCGTTTTTTGGGTGAGGAAACTGAAACCCAAGTACAGAATGTGCCCAAGGTCACCCAGCCTGGTCTCCCTCTCTGGTTGACTGTGTCACACTCCGTAACTCCACAGCATGTCTGTGCAATAGTCTTCCCATTTTGTAGATGGTGAAATGATTCACGGGTCAGGAAAGTGGATTTTATGTCTTGGCACATGAAAAAGTACCCTGGACCTTGGTGGTTTAAAAGGACAAACATTGTCTCGCAGTTTCTGTGGCTCAGGAATCTGGGAGTGGCTTAGATGGCTGATTCTTGCTCAGGTCTCGCCTGAACTGAACTGAGTGCCAGTTCAGGCGAGAGGCTTGAGTGGTGCTGGGGCATCCACTTTTAGGCTGCGTTGTTCCTGGCGGGTGGCTTCAGCTCCTGCAATGTGGACCTCTTCATAAAGCCATTTGAGTGTCCTACTGACATGGCTCTCTAGCAGGGGGAGAGAGCAAGGCAGAATCCGTGATGTGTTTTACGATCTCTCCTCAGAATCCACGTGCTGTCACCTCTGCCATATTCGGTCTCTCATGCAAACCAACCCTAATGAAATTGTGGCAGACGGCTGCACATGAATGGAGATACCCAGAAGGGAGGGATCACTGGGGGCCCTTTTGGAGGCTGGCTAGCACACTTTTCTTAATCTTAGAATAACCATGTCCTGTAGTTGCACACAGTATTCTTGTAACGTCATGCCACATCTGTGAGAAGAAAACCTAAAGATACTGAACCCATTTTGCAGGTGGAAAAATGAAGCATGGAACAGGGAAGCGACTCACCAGAGTCTTGAATGTGATCTTGCTCTGCAGGAGCTTTTAAAGGGAAGGATGGAAAAGTGGGGAGAAAACCCTCCACTTTAATGCTCATTGTCCGCAATAGGGCCAAAGGTGGGTTGAGATCTCTCCATTTGTCAGGATCTTAGAAGAGCACCCCCTTGATTTTCAGCTTTGTTGGATTGGGTTAGCTATTCCCTGGCCCTGAGCCCCACCTCATTAAAGCTGATGGGTTCTCTCTACTGGAAGCAAAGATGCTGTCCTATTAGTTTGCCCACTAGAAGCTGAGAAACTTCAGAGGTTTTCTGAGATCAACAACCCTAACCCGTTCCTCCTTCTGCACCTCTGACTTTCACGGTGCTGCCAGTGTGGGTCTTTCTGGCTGGAATCCATGGGTCAGCTTCCTAGCCTAATAAGTCATAGGTAGAAACAGTCATTTTTGTGACTTATGTTGTTGGCAGCACGTGGTGACCAACAATTCTGGATGGCAGCCTGTCTCACAGGTTTCAAAGTGTAAAACATGTTCACTCTGATGCAGTAATCACACTTCTAAGAATTTATACCTTAGCGATGAATGGATGAGTATGAGAAGCTGTGTTTGTCTATTTGCTGAGGGATGGTTGTATTAGCAAAAATAATAATAACAAAAATACAGCCTCAATATCCATCAATAAGGAATTGTTTAAGTAAATTACACGCATCCATAAAGTCCAATTCAAGCTGCTGCTAGAATTTCGTGGTGAGGATTTATGTTTATGGACTTGGAAAGATGCTCATGACATATTGTTGAGTGAGAAATACAGCATATATCATATTATTCCAATTATGTGCAATTATATTCATATATCTCCCTTTCTCTGAATGCAGAGAGAGGTGTCAGAAAGGCAGATGGGGAATTCAACTAAATTGGAGGTTTTGCATTTTTCTTTGGACTCTTCCAGTTTTATTTATTTTTTACAGTGAGTGGTTATTCTCCTTGATAGCAGTATTAGTAATAATAATAATGTTGGTAATGACTATTTATAAAATTAAGCAGTGAATCTGGGCTGTTAAGTGAGGATACCCAGGGTAGCTGATGGCATTTTATTAAAGTTTTATTCTTAATTGTCATAGAAATGCTACAGTCCCCTTGGAAGAGTGAAAAATGAGGCTCACAGGACTGAAGCAGGGCCTGGAGGCAGATTTTTTTGGTTCTTGGCTGCTCCAGGGGCCAGAAAGCCTTAGGCCTTGGCATCTCGCCACCATTTCCACTCACTGCCCTGCCCTGTGCTGCCACCCAGCTCCCCCCAGTTCTGAACCCTGGCTTTCCACTTGGGTACTACTTCCCAGAAATGGCTTTTTCTGGATACAGCAGGTGCCATTCTCTGGCATCCAGGATATAGTACCAATGATAGCCAGCATTACTGGGCACCTAGGAAGTACCTGGCATTGTGCTGTTTCAAGTGCATTATTTACTTTACACCCCAGAGTAGCCCGATGAAGGAAGGACTGTCCCCACCTCCATTTCTGCAGTTGAGGAATAGTCTCAGAGTATCCTAGATAATAGTGGTGTTTCTGGGACTCAATCTGGTTTCGACTGTTTCCTGAGCTGGATTGCACTGAGGATAAGGCCATGTGGTTTAGTGGTGTAAGGAACATTTCTGGGAACATCTTAGATGTGGGGTTGATTCTGGAATCAGCAGGTAAGGTGAAAATGATGCCTGGTCAAAGTTACCTGTTAAGGATAATAGAGGATGCCAGGTTGGAAGCCTTTCTACCCCTTGATGTATCTCAGCCACCCTTTCTTTGAATATTAGAACAAATTGAGGTCTTTGCTTGGGTGCCACATGATATGGTTGTATTGGGGTGACATGGTGCAGTCATGACATATACTTGTCTTTAAATATTGGGGTCATCTGTGGCCAAATGGTCGCATGATGGGGGACACTTAGGAAATGAAACCAAGTGAGAAGCTTGCAGATTCACAGTCCATTCTGGGAGCAAATGTGTCCTAAAGTGGATGGAGGTGACCCTGCCCCAGAGTGAAGAACATTATTACTCTTTTTTCTTCTTGATTCTCCTGGAGACCTAGTACAGTTAAGTGGCAGAGCCCAAGTTCCTACCTAGGTCTGCTTCATTCCCAAGCTGTATTTCCTAACCTCTCTACTCTTCTGTAGTGGAAATACACGGTGTTCACTTTCTTTTGCTGCACAAAAAATTGCCAGTAACTTAGTTTAAAGCAACACCTGTTTATTATCTCAGCTAACAAGTGTCAAGGGTCTGGAAATGCATGGCTGGGTCCTCTGCCCAGGCTCTAACAAGGCTGTGGTCAAGGTGTCAGCCAAGATTGGGGTCTCATCTGGAGCTTGGGTCCCCTCTGAGCTCCAGTGGTTGTTGGAAGAATTCAGTTCCTTGCAACTGTAGGATGGAAGTCCTCTGTTCATAGAAGCTGCCTGCGGTTCCCTGCCACATTGCTGTCATCATGGTCAGTTCACATCCTGGCAGCTTACTTTCTCAGGGCCACCAGGGGAGTCTCTCCTGGGCATGCTAGCAAGAAGGAGTCGTGTGTGTGTGTGTGTGTGTGTGTGTGTGTGTGTGACCCCTAATATAATCACATATGTGGCATTCCATCACATTTTCTGTCAGTTAGAGGCCAAGTCACAGATCCTGCCCCTACTCTAGTAGAGGCATGATCTATGGCATAAACCTGGGTCTGTCCACCCCTAGATAGTTGCTCATGGAAATCCAGAGACAAATCCAACTTTCTCCCTGTCTTGGGACCAAGTGCTCTGCTCCAGCATCTCTCCGGTCAGCATCCTCCTCTTCCTCCCCGAGTAAAGGACTCATAGCTCCCCCATACACCAGCCCCCATGGCAGTGCAGGACTCTCCAGCCTTCCTGACCCCCGCCCCCCCGCCAGCCATCTGGGTGTCCTCCTCCCCATGTCGATTCTGTGGCACGCTCCCTACTGCAGCCTCCACAGCAAATGAATATTTAATGGAATGCTGCCACCTTTTGGAATTTAGCAAAAGTGATCTGTGTTGTTTAGAGGGATAGATGTGAATGAAAGTCTAGGAAGAAAACACCGTCCTGTTCCCTGTACATACCCCCGTGCGTGCACACGCAGTCACCCAGCCTTTATTTCCACTGGTGATTGACTGAGATTTGATGCCAGATTCCAGAAAAAAAAAAAAAAAGGAGCCAGTTTCTTCTTGAGGCAGGTTTGTTCGTCATTTATGCTCTGGTTCATAATCACTGTGAGTGCTGACAGGCCTGTGCCGTTTCACACTCCAAGAGGCAGCAGAATGTATGAGCAGGAGCCTTGGTGCATTGGGCTGGATTTCGTCCCTCGTTCTGTTTCCAGTCCTCCAAGGATTTCCGCTCCCTTATCTACCTTCCAAATGTAGGTTTACCAGGCTCTTTCAGCTCTCAACCCCCTGATCCCAGGTTGTGATGTCTGTAACCAGGGAAATAGATAACACCACATTTATAGATGCCCGTCAAACAGGAGTGGTGCTAAGGCCATTTCTATCCTCAGAAGGAGAGACTGGCACTGTTAATTATTAATGATCAGTAATTAGGGGGCATTGGGAGCATGGGTGCCATCCCAATGCCAGGTATCTCATGGGGACTCACAGCAGCCACCACAGAGTTGCCTCCTGCCCTGCCTCCCCAATGCTCCCCTTTCTGTGTATTCAATGGCATTTCTATCTTCCCATCCCCCAGCATCCTTTGCATTTCCTTAGCTTACTCCCAGTTTCAAGCCAGCGGAATTTATCCATTCTCCCCTTGGCATACCCCTAGCAGACCAATACTCTGGTTCACACCCTTGTTATGGTACATCTGGATTATATAACCAGCTTTGACCAGTCCTGTGCTTTGATCAGCCTCATGTGCTTGGCCTTGGCTCTCCTTTTGAGCATGCTTCAGTAGCTCCATGTGATGTGAGATTAGAGTGCAAACTCTGATGGCAAACTTGGGGTTTGGCCCCCATCTTGCCACTCCTCTAGCCTTGGTTCTCCTGTTACCATGCGCCATATTCCCTGACTGTGGACCCTTGCACAGGTTATCCCCTCTTCTTGAGTCACTGCCCCCCACCCACAGTCTAACTAAGTTCCTAACCATTCATCAAGATCCAATGGAAAAGCTTTGTTCAAAAATTTTTCCTAAGTCCTTCCATTGCATTGAGTTTCCCCATCTACTGGATGCCTTCTGCCCTCCATCCCTCTTTTACTCCCTCACCACCACCTCCTCACCCTTGCCATATATCCCTCTCTTCAGTCCCCTTCCCTGAAACTCTCTTGCAGTCACTGTTAAGAGTCAAAGGTACAAAAATGAGGTAGACTCAGACCCTGCCCTTAAAGGGCTTGCAGTGACTGAGGGGATGAAAACAATGAATTAAAAAAAAAACAACAACCCACAATTGAGGCATAATCTGTTGCTTTTTAGTGGAGACAGAATACAAAATTCAGTGGTGGCACGAATAGGTGGTCAGAGAAGGCTCCATGGAGGAAGTGACACTTAGAGTCTTGATGGGCAAGGGGGATCCTCAACACTAGCTGTGGGGGCCAGGGGTTCAAGGTAGAGGGACCATCATGGGAATGGACTTCAGTCTGACTCAGATTCTAGAAGAGGGCATATTGGAGAAAAAGACATGCCTCGGTGCTCCATGATGGGCAGGAGTTGAGGTTTTGATGTGATTGGTGTGGGGCCACAGAAGGGTTTTAAGCTGGTGATTGTCTCGATCCGATTTGCATTTTACAAAGATCTCCCTGGGACCTGGCTTAAGAGCTGAGTGACTGGAGGAAGCCTTGGTCCCTCTTGGGCATTTTTCACTCCTCTGCCCCATCGGAGCAGGCCTCGGGGGCAGAGGGTCAGCAGCTCGGCACCCAGGCTTCTAGGCACGCTCTGCTTCTCATCGCTAATATGCCTTTCTATAGTGTCTGCTCGGCAGAAAACCAAGTGTGTGCACGAGATAACAGCATTAAGAGCAGAAGGACAAAGCTGATACTCGGGGCAGCGAGACATGGAGGCTTAATTTCTTTCCCTTCAAAACGTCGCACATGATTTTGGCCACGTGATCCTGATTAAAGCAAGCCAGGCTTGCCAGGATGAAATGCTAAGTGGTGCTTGCGACCTCGGGCACAGGGAGTGCAGAGGTCTGCTGCTCTGATGAGCATCCCTGCCATTTCTCCCCACCGCTTTCTGCCAGATAAAAGAGGGAAATCTATTTAGTGGTTTTTCCAGATCCCTGAGGATGGTTGTGCCCCCTGGAGATACAGTGATACTGACAGGTTTCCAATGTTAGATCCAACTTCAGGTCGGGATTGAGGGTCTTGTCCTCTCCCCACCTCCCGAGGAAGTGTCTAAGACACAGGGCGTACTCAATAAATACTTATTAACAAAATTCATGAGTGAGTGGAAGGATCCGTCTTATTGATTTGTAGCACCCCAAAAAGCTTCTTTGTGCCTCTTCCAAAGTCAGTACTACCTCTCCCCAGCTACCCTCCTCAGTTTCAGTCACCAAAGACTGATTTTGCTTGTTCATGAACTTGATGTGAACTGCATAGTGCATCTGCCCACTTCTCTTCAGCCGCAGCCCCAGGACATCCAGCTCTGTCGCTGCATGTATCAGTCAGTAGTGGCTCTTTTTAAATTGTTGACTTTGAATTGTTGAATACCGTTTTCTTGATTAGACCATTATTGTCTGGAATCTTTGATGAGCATTTGGGTTGTTTTCAGTTTCGGGGGACGTGTACTCTTGTATCCATTCTTTGGTGGACAAAAGCGCCCATTTCTTTTGGGACTATGCCAAGGGATGTATTTGTTTGGTCACATGGTAGACACATGTTTTAGTAAATTCTACCCCCAAATTTTCCAAAGCAGTTGTACAAATGATCGCTCTCACAACCATTGAATATGAATCTCCCTTGCATGCCCTTTAAGTACATATGTCATGTGTTGTCCTGACACCCCAGAGGGGCAGGTACGGTTACCGACACCCCCCGTCCAGAGGGGCACACTGAGTTTCCGCTAACTCGGCAAAGGCCATGTACCTGGTCGGTGATGGTGGGGGCCCGAAGCAGGCGTGCCTGCAGGATGGCTGCAGGTCTTAGGCACCAAATACCAGGGATTCTGAGCAAGCAGCTCAGCTGTGGAGATCCCAGAGGGCAGTGTGGTGCGGTGTTTATGTGAACTCCACTTGTGAACCAAAATGTAGACGTTGTCCCCCCAGCTCTGCCTCTTCCTTCTTGCGTAAGCCCAGGCAAGCAGCTGGACTTCTCTGTGCTACACTTTTTATGTTTGTAAAATGGAGTTGATAAATCAGGTTGTTGTGAGGATTAAATGAATTAACATAGGTAGAGCCTTAGGGGTGGGCACTAAGGAAAGGTTAACTCATTAGTATTTCAGCTCTGCCCAGTTTGAGTGCTGGACTTAGCTCCTTGGGGAGGAGGGTTGCCTTCCGGCCAGCTCTAATAGGCTATGTGATTCTTCCCCCCTTTCCCCCTCACCACCTTCCCTACCCTCAGAAGGGAGCTGGCTCTCCTGATGAAATCTGGAATCTAATTTTGAGCCCCGATCATCAGCTTCACAAAGCCAGCTGGGGTGCAGCCTGACTGGTCCCTTCTGAAATGAGTCTCTGCTCTTTACTGCTCCTAATAAGAAATGCGGTCTGTTTGCTCAGGGTTTTACCCTTTATAGAAATGGTCAGATTCCTTTCTTTTCCGCATCTCCATTTCGTAAATCCATGCCAAATATTGATGTTTGATAACTACAAATATCACACATAGCTTTTAATCAAGAGAGACGGAGGGAAGATAAGGGAAGTAAATATGTCTCTGTAAGGTAGTTCAATATTCTCTGTAACGATTTTGCTAAGAAGTAAAATGTGTGGAGGGGAGGGGATAGGGCTCTGTGATGTGTGTCAGGATGGGCTGGACCACCTGTAACATGCTGGGCCATGCCTGGGCCCGCACTCCCAGCCCATGGCTTGGATTTAAGTTAGATGTTCATTACCCGGATCAGTAGATGCTATCTCATTTTACAGAAAGGAGAGATGTATTTTAAATGTGAATTTCCAATATGCCATTAGTGTATCCCATTACAAGCAAAATACATTGAGCCAAATTCTGTCCTCTGTTGTTGCTTGTCTGAGATGGGAATAGAATGTAATTGCCTACCGTCCCCCACTCTAGAGAGATGTCAGCCTGCTGGAGGCCAAGGGGAGTTCAGCTTCCAGACTTCTACCCATAAATGTTGTATTTCCCTCACATGGGGATGAAGGGCAATAGTATTATCCTGCAAAGTTGGTAGGTGTCAAGCATTGCGAGGTATTTGGTCAGGGTTACTCCAGGCCAGAACTTGGTCAAACCAAGTGAGACCTCTCCATCCAAATCCAAATCCAAACTCCCTCCACAAGGGGGCTGCCAACAGCTAGTGAGCTACCCCACTGCTACCCCAGCACCATCCTAGTGCCTGGGTGTTGTAGGAACTCAGAGCATTGTATGAATGAATGAATGAATGAATGAATGAATGAATGAATGAATTGGTGGGCCTTCCTCTCGGCCAGCATCATTGTTGCTGTTTTGTTTGGTTTCTACTTTGGCATTTCTTATCCTTCGGTAGCCTTTTGTTTTGTATTTTGATGGTCTCAACTTTTTCTAATTGATAAAAATGTTCAATCTCAGAAACCATTGTCAACAAAAGCCGGTGACCCACCCAGCCACCCACCCACCTATCCATTCATCCACTCATTCACCCATACACGTCCATTCATTCATGTATCCAGTTATTGTGCACCCACCATGTGCCAGGCCCCGTGTAACTGCTGAGGCTATAGTAATATGCCAAGACATACCTGGCTTATCCTCCTAGAGCCTACAGTCCAGTGGGGAGACAGAGATTAAGCATACTAGAGGATATCTCTAAAGAAGAGATAACTGCTCCATAAGGAGGAACATGACTGTGGGGCAGCTTATTATGATGAAACCTGACCCAGATGGTGGGTATGTCTGAGGTTTCCCCAGGAGGAGACTCATGAGCTGAGGTCTCATGGCAAGGCCAGGGAGTAGAGGATTCCAGACAAGAGGGGGCAGTGCGTGTAAAGGTCCTGTGGCCAGATTATTGCCAGGTACTCTCAGAGGTCAGCTAGAGTGGTTGGAACTCAGAGATGGATAGTGGGGTATTCTAGATGAAGCCAAAAAGGTTGACAAGTACCAGTCCACACTGGAGTCCCAGGCTAGGGGGAGGACATTGGTCTTTATCTCAAAACAATGGAAGGTTTTCAAACGTTTTGCAAGAGATGATCTGATTTGCATTTTGTGAAGATCCCTCTGGCTCCTTTGGGTTCGGAACCTTGTCTGTACTGGGAGAGGAATCTCAGAAGCCGGGAGATGGAAAACAGCTGGTGGCCTGGCAGTGGTTAGCCTTCCTCAGGCTGGGGCAACATCTCTACCTACTGTCCAGGTGGATTTCCTTCAAAAGTCTAAACACCCACAGATTCACAGTACATTGCATTTGCACAGTTGAAGATGGATTCCCCAACAAGCCTTCCAGGTTCTTGGCAGGGGGAATGTCAACAGATGTATTTCTCTACAAGGGCTGCTGCATGACCCCTATCCCATCCCATGCACATAGGAATCTTCTGCTTACTTTCCTATCTGCCAAGCCTGCTGGGGGAGCCAGGTCACAGCTCAGAGTGTGACTCCCAAAGGCTGAGGTTAAATTGTCTAAAGATTGGGGGGAAATGAGGGGATTTTCATTCTTAGCTGTCTCTGAGCTGCCGGTGATACCAGCATGTCAGACCCAGTTCATACAACCAGTTTGGACTGTTGTTTTGTGGGAGGAAGCCATTCAGCATCAGGGCCATAGTGGGACTGTGTTTATGGGGCTGGGATCCATCACCTTGTGGAAGCATTGGGAGAGTATTTGGTACCAGGTGGTTCTTTACGTATCTCCATGTTAGAATTCTTGCCTTACCTTTATTTTACTCCCCACGTCAAAGTAGATGGGGTCATTTATTCCCAGCCATCATCAGACAAGTGGATTCATGGATGGGCATATGAAATCCTTCTTTCTAATCCCTTTTTCTCTTCTCTCCCCCTGTAGGATTCCAACATCCCTCAGGTGCCCCAAATTCCCCTTTCAAGGGGTCTATGGGAGGGAATGTCAGCCCTTGTAAGAACCCTGAAAAGGAAGTCCAGCCTGTTTTTCACTAAGATCGGTCACCTCTTTTGAAAAATTCTTGTATATTCTCATGCCTACCAGGTCTCTTTTCTGTCTTATTAAAGATTCTCTCTTGGGTTGGGAATTGGGGGTTAGAAGGGGAACCCTATTCTGTTACATGCAACCTGGGAGTTACACTTTTTTTTTTCTTCAACAACAGGAACCGCAGATATCTTTAAACCAGAAGAAAAAAGCAAATTTGGGCATGGGTTAAAAACAAACTCCATCTCCCTCCAGGTCCCCCTTGGGGACTGTACAAGAGGGCTCTGGACAGGTCGGGGGGGTGGAATTTTCAATGCAACTTTCATCTTTCTGGTTTTCCTGCCTGAGTCCAGAGGGATTTCATAAACATTATGTTGCTCAATTTCAGTTCAATGGCACGGAGTCGTTCCAATGTGTTCTAATTACTCAGACATAAATGATTTCTGGTGCACTTTAAATGATTTCAGATGCACTTTTGTCTATCAGGCTGCTGATTTATAACTCCCTGGGACTTTGATGTTGTGCTTCATTGATTTCTTTTAAGGCTCTTCAGAGGTATATTTATTATAGACGATACATTTCCCTGTTCATTTGCTCCATAATTCTGAAACACTCTCATTTTCCACTTGTCAACACTCCATCCCTGCCCCCTGCACTTGGGCTGTCCCAATAGCAAGAATTCACATTTATTGAGTGCTTGCTGAATGCAGAACCAGGTACTAGATGCTATGGGTGAGTGGAGATACACAAATTAAACACACATTCACATTTCCTCCCGTGGCATCCTTATCATATAGACAAAGGGGACAATAGACACATAGATTCAGTGATGTGAAAGGGGAAAAAGAACACAGGGAGGCTACTGGGGTTAGTCCATGAGCTGTGAAGGATACTTGGAAGAGAAGAGAGATGAGAGATGGGTGGGGACAAAACATGGTGTCCAGATCCCTACAGTGATGGTCCCTGGGCGTGGTGCTTGGCCAGGTCGGCTGGCTGCCATTCTGAGGATGTGAGGGGAGTCCCAGCTTAGTCTTGTTTTTATGGGTCTGTATCTTACCATGTAATGTTCTCTTGAGCCTTGTTTTTCTCATCTGTGAAGTGGAGCACATCCTATCTTATTGGTTAGGCACTATGGACTGAGCACTTTGAATGTGCCAGGTGGGGGGCCAATCCATGATGTGTGGGATCTAAAGCTTAATCGGTTTTGGCAGGCTTTTAGAAAGCCGGTGATTCTGAATGCCTGGCTAAGGTCTCTGCCCCACAGCTGAGCCCACTAGAGGTAGTGCTGTGGTCTTCAATGCTTTTTTAAGTGCTGGGCTTGTTTTCTTCCCAAATTATTTGTTACACGGATGTCCACTGTATAAAACAGATAATAGTGGAGCTTCTATGACTGGGAATCTTTTCTTTCTCCCTGAGACTGGGCTCTGAGGCATCTTCATAAAACGTGTTCTATAACTGCTCTTGGTAGGGAGGCAGGATCTGAACTCAGCCCTCCACCCTCCTCCCCACTCCCCACTCTGGATGTTTCTTTGAGATAGCCTTAAAGGCAAACCCTGTGTTGAGAGGGACAGTGTGGACCCTCTTCATGGACTGTTCTTGCCACCACAGGCTGATCGGACGTCTCCCAGGCTGGCTTCAGGTGTCTTTCAGTGACAAGATCCTTTTCTGAAGTACTAGCCTCAGGTTCTGGCTGCCGGGAACCAGGGGAAGGGACAATGAATATGCGCCACCTAGTGACCGTTTCCAGGAGCTGTCACTCTCAGCACCGCCTCGGGAGCAATCTTTTATCTCTAGGCAAGGTGGAGTTGGGGATGTTGTTCAGCCAGGTCCTGATGCTGCTTTTTGAGAGGGTGTGGCTCAGATCTGCATCTTGCTACTTTAGAGTAGGAGTAACTTGTGTCCCATCTGCCCTTGATTTTCCCGGGGAGACTCTGCCACTGTAAAAATGGGCTCCCAGAGAACTGTGTGCCTCCCTTTTTCTTGTCCCCTTCACCATCATAGTCCCCCCCCCCCCCTTTCTGTTTCTACTTCTTCCCTCCCTTCCCCCTCTCCTTCAAACCCTCCTTTCCGGTGTCCCCCTCCTCACTCTCCCCACCCCACCTCTTCTCCCTCCCCCCACCGCCCCTACTACCCCCTACTCTTTGTCTATGTGCTCCAGATCCTTCCCATCCCCTTTGTTCCTTCCTCCTTCCCTCTCCTCTTCTCCTTACATTGGCTCAGCCAGCCTTCCTTTAACGAAATAGATCTTTTGGGGGATTCTATTATTGGTCCAGGTGCAAGCAGGGCTGTTGCTGAGTTAGAGGTAGGCCATGAATCCCAGTTGTGGGTGGTGAGGGGTTGAGCTTGCCTGCTTTCCTTTCTTCCTTCCTCCATGCATCTGTGCATGCATGCATTCATTTGCTTCTTCGTGAGTGCATGCACAGATTCAGTACGTACATTTTGAGGCCAACTAGGTGTCAAGCATTGACACAGACTCCCTTCTGGCTTTAACCCCTGGGCACTTAGCACACACCATTTCTCTCTATTATCTGCCAGGAAAGTTCTGACTTACTTTCAAGACCCAGTCAAACTTTGCCCTGCAGACTAAATTGTGAGCCTCACCCCCCCTACCCATTAGACCTGGGGTCTTTTGGAGAGCTTTTCCTTCAGTCTCCTTAAAGTCCAGCCTACAGGTGCCCAGAAATCAAACCCAGCCTTAGGCTGAGTCAAAACCCCTGAAGCTTGGACTCTGTGGTCTTCATGATTATGCTTGTTCCTCTCCCAGGGGGTATGCTGTACACAATAGCATCCCTAGAAATCCAGAAATCTTAGCACTGACAACGTGAGAAAGGCAGATGATAATATATTCTTGGGTTCTGCCAATCCCATCCTAATGTTTTCTTTATTCCTAGGGATTGAGTGAAAATAAGTTGTTTCCAAGGACTTAATCTTGGATGTCTTGTCTTGAGTTTTGGTTTACTTTGTTTCTCTTCCTCTGTATTCCCAAGTTAATGCTGGGATTGGGAAAGGTAGGTTTGTAGT
Organism: Mellivora capensis; assembly: GCA_004024625.1. NCBI lineage: Eukaryota > Metazoa > Chordata > Mammalia > Carnivora > Mustelidae > Mellivora > Mellivora capensis. The sequence goes on along the minus strand of PISX010002383.1, from coordinate 107,760 downwards.
TGTGTTTGTTATTACAGAATACAGGTGAGGTAGCCCATTATAAAATGGAGAGATAGGATGATGAGAATGTCCACTTTGGCTGCAACATCTCATAGGATTATCTATGGCATTGTGGAAGATAACACTCACCTGAGGCTACCACCCAAACTATCCGTGTCTAAGCTCTGGTTTGCAGTTGGCACTCAGTAAATGAGCGGCAATTTTTTTAGAAATCGAGAGTTAACTTATATACCATAAAGTACAAACCCTGAGTGTACAGCTCTGTGTATTTTTACATAAGCGTACTTCTGGGATGCCTCCAGCCAGATCAAGAAACAAAACAGTTTCACACCTGAAAGTTTCCCTTGTGCCTCCTGCATTCAGAGCCCCCATCACCCCACTTACTTCCTCCTCAGATGAGTAATGTCTGCTTTGTAAGTCCATAAAGATGGAATCCTGACAGACTCCACTCAGCATCATGCCCATGAATATCATCCATGTTGCAAATGGCTGACAGATGTGCACGTGGTTACTGAACGAATTGTTCATGTGTTGGCCTTCTCATATGGCTTGAGTTGAAGCCTGCTTAGGAGAGTGAATCAGGATAGTTTTAGCTCACGAGCTTCTTCTTACCTTTAACATGGATTTCGCTGAGTCCCAGTACCTGTGTGTGTTGGATCCAACACTCAGTTTCCCGTTGCTGCCAGGTGGAATCATGGGTCCCAGGAACCCAGTGTGGGGCACTGGGTCACTGATGGATGCTAGCTCCTCCATTTACTTGTTCCACATGGTTTTGGAGCGCATGGGCTGTTTGGAAGGCATCTAGCTGTCACCTGTGGGCAAGACACGATGTCTAATACATTTGTGGTCACTGTACTTCTTACCTGATTGGCAACGATGCAGGAGCCTCATCAGGAAATTGACTGGCTATGAACCATCCCAAGGGGTCACCTGTGAGACATTAGCTCTGAGACTGTGTTCATTCATAGAAAATACTGTTGGCCCCACTGAGGAGTCAGTGGGATGCCCAGGGACATGCCTTCCAGGCTCCCGCTGCAAACACTAGGGTGGGGTTACCGCCTGGAACAGATGGCCTAAATTCCTGGACAGGAAGTACCCACGGGGGGACATGTTCAACATGAGATTAACAGGCTCTGGAGGAGAGGCTCAGAGACCTGGGGCTTGGACTAGATTGCTACACGAGGTAAGCTCTTGATTTCATGACCTCATCTCTTGCCCCAACCCTGAGACTTCACTCACAATCCAGGTTGTTAACACTGAGAGATCTTATCCTGTTAGCCTTTCACTCGAAAGAAATTGGATTGAAAATCTCTCCAGACTGCCTCTGGACAGAGCTTTTCCATCAGCTGTGAATGACCCTCAGGCAGGGAGAGTTGCTTTCTTTTACACACTAGTAGCAAGTGACAGAAGGGGGGCATTCCTTTCTTCCTGGCTGCTGTCAGAAACTCTTGGAGAGGGATCCCCACTGGGAACTCACTGTCTGATCCATGGCAAGACCTGAGAAAGTCACTTCCCCTCTCTGTACCTGGGTTCACCTCCATTACATGTGCTTGTCCCTTAACAGAGTCTCATGGAGGCTTTCACACCCAAGCAAATCGCCTGGGAACATGGGGATTCAAACCCTTCCCCAGGTGCCTCAGAGAAGGGTTTGCCTACTCTCCAACCCCCAGTGTTTTTACTGTGCCCATCCTTCTTTTTAGGAAATTTCTGTATAGTGTGGTAGATTCCTGGGGTAGATTAAAAAAACTATGAAACTCCCCCAACACCTGAACTCATGACACCTTCTGAGTTGGTGCCCACTCTTTCCCTGGCCTGGTCTGCTCCTCTGATCCAGCAAAGAGTATCGTTTCAAGCAGGAAAATGATGCTCAAGCTACACTTCTTTGGAGCTCCCAGACTTGGGAGGATCAGGTTGGATTTTATCCAGCTGGTAGCCTGACAGTGGCTTGGTTTGGCGGCCATGGTTCCAGCATCCTGCGGACCACCTGTAATTTCTGTAGTTACTACAGCCCAGGCCTGGGGCCGAGGGCTTCGTTCATTTTTGTTTGCTCACATTGGTCTTGCATTATCACCATTTTGTGGATGAGAAGACTGAGGCCTGAAGGGATCTGACATGCCCAGCCTGAATCCAGGTCTGTCTGATTTCTAAGTTTGTTCCCTTATTCATCTCATTTCTGCCTCCCTGATTGTAAGAGCTGACATACACTGAGAACTTTCTCTTCCAAATGTTGTCTTTGTTTGCTCAGGTTGCCATAACAAAGGACCACAGACTGGGCGGCAAGAAAACCAGAAAATTATTTTCTTACAGTGCTGGAGGATAGGAGTCTGAGACAAAGGTGTTAGCAGGGTTGGGTTCTTCTGGGGCCGTCTCCTCGGCTTGCAGACATCTGTCTTCTCCCTGTATCTTCACATTGTCTTCCCTGTACACGTGTGTGTCTTAATCGTCTCTTACATGAACACCAGTCAGATTAGGCCCACCCCAAAGGCCTTGATTACATCTTTAAAGACACTCTCTCCAAATATAGCCCTATTTTGAGGGACTGGGGATTAGAACTTCAACATATGACTTTTAGAGGGACACAATTCAGCCCATAGCAGGTGCTTTGCATTTGTTTAATTCATTTAATCTTGGATCCGGTACAGTGTGGTAGATTCCTGGGGTATATTAAAAACAACACAAAACAAAATAAAACTATGAACCTCCTCCACCACCCCCACCTCAAACAGCTGTACTCATGATACCTTCTGAGTTGGTGCCCACTCTCTCCCTGGCCTGGTCGGCTCTCCTGATCCAGCAAAGAATAGCTGTATTTCAAGAAGGAAAATGATGCTCAAGCTCTACTTCTTTGGACATCCCAGACTTGGGAGGATCAGGTTGGATTTTATCCAGCTGGTGGTCTGACAGAGGATTGGCCTCCCCAAGCATTGCAGATCATGTCAGTGACGCTGAATTGAGGGGGAAATGGAGGGACAGAGGTGGGGGACAGATTTCAGCTGGGCCCAGTGCATATTTCCCTATCCTGTTTTTACATAGGAAGATTCTTGCAACCCATATTAACCCACTGTGTCATGAGACAATTTAGGAAGGGGAGGATCTAAAAGATACCATGATGGAGAGGACACTCAAAGCTTTGGACTTTCTCCAATCCCTGCTGAAAAAGGGATTGGGGATTAACTCCAAAAGCATTTAAAACTATCACCCCGAGACTGTATTAGAATTTTATATTAACATGTATATGTCCAGGTACATATTTATGCACCTAAGCGTTCTTGCTTTTGTGCTTAGGAATGGGGCACAGAGATCCGTGAAAACTTAAGACTCAGAGCAGCTGCCAGGAACCACTGGTCTAGTGTCTCGTGGGAAAGATGGGGTTCTTGTAACAACTAAGAATATGGCCACATGTTGAAGGTAAACATGGCCATGTGGAAATAAAATTAATCTGGGTTGTCTGAAATTTTTCTAGAATTACGTGGATCCCAATTTCCCAAATTATCCCTTTACTTCTGAAAAGTATATTCCTAAAAAATAGAGCCATATGCACATTTAGTTTTCCCCAAAGTTCTTAGCAACCTTTGCTAGTTTACTGACTCCTTCTGGCTTCATTGTTCCACGGTGAGAGCTGACTTGAAGTCCTAGGATGGCAGCTCTCCTCCATGGTTTATAAAGCCTTTTGTTTATTTTTTTATTTTTTTAAATTTTTTTAAAAAATATTTTATTTATTTATTTGACAGAGATCACAAGTAGGCAGAGAGGAAGGCAGAGAGAGAGGGGGAAGCAGGCTCCCTGCTGAGCAGAGAGCCTGATGTGGAGCTCCATCCCAGGACCCTGAGATCATGACCTGAGCCCAAAGCAGAGGCTTAACTCACTGAGCCACCCAGGTGCCTCTATAAAGGCTTTTGTTTATAGGAAACAGCTGTATTGAGATATAATTCATACACTGTACAATTTACAGCACTTGATTATATAATTCAGTGGTCTTTAGTACATTTAGAGTTGTATAACAGTCGCCACAGTAAACTCTAGAACATTTTCATCAACCCCAGAAAGAAATCCTACACAAAGACTTCCGAAGACCATTCTTACAGAACCCCATGAAACGAGCAGGGTGGACAGTTTCCACCCCACTTGACAAATGGGCAAACAAAAGTCTTGGGGAGTTTAACGATTGGCAAAAGAGGCTTAGGGGAAACTTTTCAGTTCTTTCTAATCCTGGAAGGTGCCAGTAAGTTCCTAAAAACAAAGATTGAAGTCCCTGAGTTCCCAGGGTTTTTTATGCTCTGGCTTCTGTCCCTCACGCCTGACCTGGGTGACAGAAGCACTGTGGCAGAGACGGACTGTGTAGGTAATGGATTCAGACCTCCGCTTCCTGACAGGCTGTCCCTATGCCATCTTGCATATGCTGCAATCCTGCTGGCTTGGACACAGCTGCCAATGCAGGGTGACAGGGCCTGGGGCTTGCCTCAGGGACCCTTCAGGGACCTTTGCATTGAGTGCTAGGTGGCACTGCGGAGCTCTTATTGTGGGTTAGGGAGACAGAGGGAGTAGCTTGCAGGCCTTTTGATGACAAAGAGACTGACTAGTAGGGTAGTCCAGAGCCAAACAACAAAATGCTTAGGCATCTGCAGGGATTCTGCCCTGATTGGGGACAGTGTGATTAAGGGTGACTGGGGTGCCAGAGAGCCTGGCACAAGAGCGTATCAGCCATCAGCTGTCATGGGCTACTGCAGGTTGTATTTTAAATGGGTTTCAGGGACACTCCATATAACACACTGAAATGGACCAAACATTAAAAATTTGCATTTAAGCCATCTTCCTTTTTTTTGTTTTGTTTTGTTTTTACTAAAGTGCTCTTACTATCATTGCTAGCTAACCTCCTCCAGGAGATAAGCCCCATAGAGCAAGATGTTTTGTCAGTGTCCTCCTAGAGCAGTTCCTGGAATGTGCAGGCTCAGGACATTGAATGAAGCTGTGAGGTTGCTGAGTGGTCCCTGGTACCACTTGCCACTCGGATCCTTACTGCAGTTCTCGGGTGAGACTGGCACAGAGAGGTAAAGGAACATGGGTCTCACTGCTCACCAGTGGTGTGGTTGGGATTTGAACTTGAGCAGTCCCAAACCTAACCCCTGTGTAATCCTTCCTGCCTAGCCAAGTCATAAGGACTGGTGTGGATTTACTTTGTAGCTTTTCTGTCCTTTAATTCACCCTGTAGGAAAAGAATTACTCAGTTAACAAATCTGTTTTGTTTACCACTGGCACAGTAGGCTTTGCTCTCCTGGAATTACAGTATAATGGGAAGAGAAGAGAGAATCTGTAGCTGAGCCAGGATACCTGAGACTTTGTATTAGTCAGCGCGGCAGCCATAGAACCACAGACTGGGTGGCTTAAACACGGAAATTTATCTCTCACAGTTCTAAAGGCTGGAAGTCTGAAATCAGGGTGTCACAGGATTGTTTTCTTCTGAGGCCTCTCTCTTTGGCTTGCAGATAGCTGTCTTCTCCCTGGGTCCTCACATGGTATTCCCTCTGTGTGTGTTTGTATCCTAATCTCCTCTTAAAAGGACACCAGCCCTATTGGGTTAGGGCCATGTTGGGTCATCCAAATTACCTCATTTTACTTTATCTCTTCAAAGACTTTATGGCCAAATACAATAACATTCCCAGGTACTGGGGGTTAGGACTTCAACATAGAAATTTGTGGGAGGGGGCACAATTTGGCCCATAACAGACCCTAAACACAAAGTTTCAGGAATCCTACTTCTAACTCCTCCCCAATTCCAGGGGCTCTCAGTTCCTGTTCCTCCCATGGGAGCCAGATGTCAAATGTTGATGTGAACTCCTACATTCACCAGTTCTAAACAGCTGGTTATACTCAGACACTTGGGTGGAAATGAGTTCCCTTTTTTTTTTTTTTTTTTTAATGGTGGATCTTGTGAATTGGACAGAGGTTTCACGTAGAGGTGGGGAAAAAAAAACCCTCAGATCTATCTCTTTCTTCATTTCCCTTCTGCACACATTTGAGCAATCATTTTATCTAAAACATTTTTTTTCCATAAGAAAGAATTTTGCTTAATTGGGTCTCATTTCTGTTCTCCCCCTTAAAACAACCAAGTGTCTACATTTCTGTTGGGATTGAAAGCTCCAATCAGTTCGGATAAATCAGCTTCCTTTTAAATTATGATCTTGGAGGAAATAATGATCTAACTTACTTTTTGTTAATTACTTTTAGGTGAATTAGACATCCCAGCTTTGCAGTTCCTGATTTCCTCAGAAGTATTTAAGCCCTCAAATCTATTTAAACCTTTTCTTTTACTCAAATTAAGATGCTGAAAAATTCCACTATTAAAAATAATTTAGTTTTTTTTTTTAAGTTCAGCTTCATGGCTCTGTAATTTTAAATAATTTGAGCTGAAAAATCCTATCATATCCTACGTAGTGGCACCAAATTAATGTTTTCCCTTCAAAATTTTTCTATATTATTGGTGTCTCAGATTTAGTAAACAAATAAATAGAACATAGAGGTAATGAATAATGTCACCAGGTAGAATTAGAAAACACAAACCAAATTGTCTACCCCACAGATAGGAATTTAACCATAGTAATCATGGTGTGTGTGTGTGTGTCTGTGTGTGTGTGTGTGTGTGTGTGTCTCTAAGAAAAAACTCAGTTGTAAAGTACAGAAATGAGATATCTTTGATCACAAAGAATAGAACTAAAAATAAATCTTTATACAAAAAAAATCTAAACCTTCAGAAGTGAAGAAGTAAGTTCATAAGTAACAAGTACATTTAGAAGGGAATTAATATTCCACAAGAGAAGCACATAATTAAAACTTGTGGGAAATAGCCAAAGCAGTACTTAAAGGCAGTCTCATAGCCTTAGGTCTAAGTGTCTTTTTCATCTGAGAGAGGAAGTTTCATCTTCAGTACTAAGTGAAATAGTTAGTATAAGGGTGGTAGTTTTTCTGCCTCTGCCACCACTACCCCAGTCAGTAAGGACTTTGTATAGTTAGAGTTTCAGTGCTTGTCCAGTATTTGGCACTGGATAACTTGTCTTCACATCAGATAGACTATTGAGAAATGCCATGCAGTCCAATGTCTGAATTAAAGACTTAACAGGATTAAGGAAGCCAAGAATTGAAGTCTCTTTCTGCCATGCAAGTGGAGGTCCTGTGTGTGATGCCACTTATCATAGACTAATTTTTTCTTCTCTTTTCCCCTTTAATTCTGTTCTTTATTGACCCCTCTGGATCCTGGGCACACTTGCCATTGGGAACTAAATCAGAAGGAGCCCCTGAGTATACTAGGGAAAAGGAACCATTGGTATAGTCTAGGTTCCTAGGATCTGGACTAAGGAAAGGACCTTGAGGCCAGGCAAGTAGTAGTTGAATTCTAGAAAAGATCTTAAATCCAAGGGCTGAAGTGTCCTGGTGTATTGCTCTGTCTTTATCCCCAGTGAGAATGGAGACATTTCAAGAACTTTCAGCCGAGACATCCGGGATAAATGATGGAGGGAACCTTGTTATTATGGTCCTCGATAGCAAGCCAGAGCCGGCAGAGCCATCTCTAGTTTCTCATTTACTAAATTCTGACTAGTACATTTCACATGCCAAATATGAGCAGCCTCATGGCTAAAGTGAGATCTCACAGGGCCATGTTATTCCTTTTTTTGTTGTTTGTTTATATGTTTCAAGTTTCTGTTTGAATTCTAGATAGTTAACATACCATGTAATGTTAATTTCAGATATAGGATCTAGTGGTTCATCACTTATATACAATATCCAGTGCTCATTACAACAAGTGCCCTCCTTAATGCCCATCACCCATTTATCCCATCTTCCCACCCATCTTCCTTTGTTTAAATTCATCTTCTCCGGGGGCTGTAGTGAGTCCTGTGGCACCTGACCAGTCTAAAAGGTAAGTGAGATCATATACAAAGGTATCTTGTAGCTGAGAGGGTAGCAAGTTATGGATGATGCCAATTGTCACCAGAGTAAACTGTGGGTAATTTAATGCCTTTCTAATGATGCTACCTAGGCCCCAAGCACCCATCACACACTAAAACAAAGGCACTGGAGTAGCATTAAACACTAAATAGAAAAGACAAACTGATGCTCCAAAGGCAACAAGCCATTTACTCTTTATTCTCCACTCCTAATATGTTGAGAGTAAAGGCTAGAAGACTCAGGTTGGTGACTGGCTGCCACCAGGACCTGGATTCAACCCATAAGTGACCCTGGAAGACCCTGTCTCTATCTGCACCCCCCAGTGTTTTAAGGATGTAACAGTATTTAATCACCCCTAGAATGTGAGTGCCAGTCAATCCAATTGGGTGTAGCAACCAAACAGAACAGACTCATCTATAAAGCTCGTACGGCTGTTCCAGGGTGAACCAGCTGACCACAGTGTCCTCTGTTGTATCTTTAGGCTTAGTCTACAAATTCTGAGATAATTCCCACAGACTCAAAGCCACTGCCTGAAGAGGGATGGCTGGCCATTTAAACACTGGAAAACTCAGTAACAAGAGAAGAGTGGGGCCAGTGTCAGAGCCAAAGACTGAAAAGCTGGTCCAGCTTTGAGCCAATGCCACAGCTGCCTTCCCTGTTCATGTAAATAATTTTGCCCTTGGCACCTGCCTGGGGTCCTGGTATGAACAATTGTTCCCCTGTCCTGACCCTATTTCCTTCTAGCTTAAGGTTGTATTTATCCAGCTGTCTATTTTAGCAGGCAGAGCTGGGCTCAGTGTGCAGCCCTTTGTGTTAAGTTGGAGGGTCATAGAGCCAAGGTTGAAAGAAGTGTCAAATCTTGACTTCTTACCAACTTACCTTCAAAGGTAAAGGTACCTCACTTTCTAAATCTTAATAAACATCAAAGTACTGTGGTGTTGTAGGGAGAATTCCATGAGCTAATGTTTAGCAGACACTTAACTCTTAGGAGCACTCAGTGCCTGGTGAGTCTTAAGTGGTCATGGATATGATCGCTTTCTGTTCTCATGGTAGGTAAGTGTAGATATATCTCTTCCCCTGTCCATCTGTCTCCATTGCTCAGGGTTTATTTGAGGCTCAGAGGCTCAGGGGTCTGGGGCCTTCTGAAGGAGAGAGTGAGGGGAAGGCATAGGTACTTCAGACACTGCTCTCCACCATCTGACTAATAATTATCATGTTTACAGAAGTTTGTCAGGTTCTCTTCACAGATCACCCAGGATCTTTATAGCGCTGGTGGGCAACTTGCATGACACTGCCCATGGGAAGAACTTGGGTCTCCAGTTGTTGGTGCCAGTGCTTTGATCAGCCAGCATTTCCCAGAGATAGACACACTTCTTAATGCTTTTTCTATCCCAATGAAGGACATGCACTTGCCATTCAAAACCAGGCAGGATTTGGGGGCTGACCCTTCTCACCTTGTGACTTTAATTGTTGGAAGAAAAGCAACAAGGGAGATTGGATGTATGGATGAGGAGGTCATTTTAGAGAGGAGCACTGTCAGCTTTAAATGTCTTGGTTGCCGATGTTTAACAACCAAATAGGGTTTTTAGATGGTTTTTGATGTTACTTTCTCCATCTACAGCACAACAGCTGCATAATGGCAACAGTTGACATTTAAGAGTGGGAAAGTAGGGCGGTGAGGTTATTTCCTTTGGAAAGGTCATACTTGCATCTGGAAGTTGTCCATGACAAACAGCCAACCAGTTCCCAAAACTGTGGCCATAGACACTTGGAGGTACTGCATCTGTGTTTAAAAAAAAAAAAGGTAAAAAACCCACAAAACTCAAGTGGTCATTCACTGTATGTCAGAATTTGCCCTGATGAAGGTGAACATGTTGATGATCAATACCACTGGCCAAGCTCTCTGAGGCTCTTTCTCATATCCCGTGCCATCCCCCTGCAGCCCCTTATGCTTCCAAAAGTCTTTCTTCTGGGGCACCTGGTAGTTCAGTTGGCTAAGCATCTGACTCTTGATTACACCTTATGTCATGATCTGGGGGTTGTGGGGTCAAGCCCCACGTTGGGCTCCATGCTCAGTGGGGAGTCTGCTTGAGATTTTGCTCTCTCCCTTTCCCTCTACCCCTCTTCCTGCTTATGTGCATATACATCCTCTCTCTGAAATAAATTTTTTAAAAAGTCTTCTATGTACCCATTGCAGCTTTTACTTTGCTTCTCTCATATATAACTTATCAAATACTATTGTGCCCACCTGCTTTTATGTTCCTCACTCCCTAGAGTGGGGCTACTTGATGATCTCCCCTTTTTTCTTCTTTGTACCCAGTGTTGGGCTTACTGAGTATCTTTTGAATGCAATAAATGTCGGAATCTGGTGAAAGGAAATTGTTGTTGAGATGGTCTTTTCTCTTGAAGAGACAGAATTTTGCTGAAGGCAGCTCTCAGTGCATGATCATTTCCTGCGATGGACCCTTAGGTGGTTTTGCAGTGTTGTTAGGGCCAGATAATGGACAGGCAGACAGGTGATAGATCTCTACACTGCAAAGAAGGGCTAAGCCTCCACATGTTTGCTCTCTGTAAGCTTTTGTGCAGAGATCCCAAAGGGGGATTGGATGCCTGAGATTTCTTTTCTAGTATTATTAAGTTAGGGAGCCAAGGAAGGTATGGAGATGCCAGAGGAAGGGTCTTGCAATGTGTGCCCAGGAGTGTCTTCATAAAGGACACAGGATGCAGGTCACCTACTTGTCCTGACACCTGTCACATGCAGACAGTCAAAAGATTATTATTATTGTCATAATTCTTATGATTGTATATTAGGGAACATGTCATGAGACAGCCCAGTTGGTCGTAGTCTGATGTTTCAAAATGGGGATGGAGTTGGGAACAATATTCCTTTACCTTCTGTGAGTTGGAGAAAATTATACCTACTCTGTATTTGTGGTGAGTGTCAGGCAGGTGAAAAGTGCCTAGCATAGTAACAACTCAGTAAATGAGAGCCATCATTTTTGTTACTGCTGCTGGTTTTTTTTTTTTAAGGTTTTATGTATTTATTTGTCAGAGAGAGACAGCGAGAGAGCGAGCACAGGCAGACAGAGCGGCAGGCAGAGGCAGAGGGAGAAGCAGGCTCCCTGCTGAGCAAGGAGCCTGATGTGGGACTCGATCCCAGCATGCCAGGATCATGACCTGAGCTGAAGGCAGCTGCTTAACCAACTGAGCCACCCAGGCATCCCACTGCTGCTGTTTTATTATTCAACAAGGCAGGGGCTTCAGTGTCTTCTAGGAAAAGTTGAATTTTGCTGTCCCACATAATAGCAGTGATACATCTCAAAATAACAATCACCTCCAGTTTCTGCCCACAAACTACCTAGCCCTGGCTGTGTTTGTCTTCTGCTCTCAGGGCCTGAAGGGTAATAGTGGATGGGTAGATGTAGTAAGCACCAGAACTATGATTTAGTGAGCCCTTACCATAGGGCAGATGCTGTGCTAATGTTTGACAAGGGTGATCTTGAATCAGTCTTGATGTAATTTCTGTGAGATAGGTACTATTATTATCTTTCTTTAATAGATGAGAAAATTGAGATGCCTAGAAGTTAAATACTTTCTCAAATATACGTAGAAAAATGCAAGGCTGGAAACAAACCCAGGTCATCTGATTCCAGGACTTTTAATCTTAAGAACTTTTATACTGGATGTCAGTTAAGATGGCGTGAAACTATCATTCCTCTCTCTAGAACCATATACTTGTGTTTTCTTTCCTCATCCCAAAGCACAGATAGATGCACTTTTGATGGCCAGTTTCTTACCATATTAGCAATCCCACCAGAGGTTAATGGTGAGTGTTCCCTCTACTGCCACCTAGGGCCTTGCATTTAAATGAGTGACTGCAATTCCTGAGGTCCAACTTTCCAAGACTCTCATTCTTTACCATTTAACACATGAACATTTTGGGTTATTGCATGCTGGTGTTGCCTGCTAGGTACTGGCTCAGTTTTGGCAAAGTCTTCAGTTTTGCCCTTACAGTAGTGTTAGTGCGGTTACTTGACTATTTGTTTCCACGTTCATTCTTAATATTTTACCAAGTGCGGAAAACAGGCAAATTAAAATGCTCATACAAGTGGGTAAAAAGTAGGGATCTCAAATACAGCAGAGACCAAAACAAAGAGGACTATTTCATTTTAATTGCATACTTAGTAGGTTGAAAGTAATTAATCATTTTAAATTGCAAAGGGGGAAAACAAAATTAAAGAACTCGTACAAAAATGCTAAGTATATTTTATCAAATACTTAAGTGTGATTAAAGATATATATCCATCCTTTCCATAACTGAGTGCAAGTCCGGATGTTTTCAGTCATGGAAACTACTTCAAATCATTTAAGCCTAGAGGAACTGACTGGCTTACACAGTTGGGAAGAATCCTGGGTCATTCCGGGAGTTATGGAAGAATTGGAGGAGCTAGGGAGGTGGGCTGCAGAGCCGGGAGCCAGGGCCATGGTGCCCCCGTTTGTTTTTCATTTCTGTTTATTTCTGATTGGCTTCATTCTGCAGACAGACTCTTTCCAGATGGCATAGGTAGTGGGGGAGATACCTACCAGCTCCTTGGAGCTTTATAACCTCGTATTCAGCAACACCAGAGGAAGGAGAATCTTCTATTCACAGCATTTACATATCAGTCCCAGGGTGGATTCTGACTGGCTCTCCTTGGATGCTACACCCACCCCCCTACCGTCACTGTGTCCAGAGTAAGGGAGTTAAGGTGATGGGTCAGGACAGGGTCACATGACCACTCCTGCGCTCAGGACGGCCCAGACTCTGTTACAGGAAGAAGGGAAATGGAGGGAAAATGTACCAGGCAGCCCAAACAGCACTCGTCACAGTCCATCCCTGAACTACATTCCCTTCCCATCTTTCTTCATTTTTCACTTTTGACTTTTGTGCAGTTTCATTGTAATTAAAAGAGAAGGACCAGTGGTATTGGTGGTCAGCCATCTCTGACAGAACCTCGAGATACTCAGCTGTATCAACCTCACCGAATAAATTGAATAAATAATTTACATTCTGTGCAAGGATCATACAAATAGTTTCGGCATGGTGGGAATTTGCATCCTTGCAGCCCATCCCTCTCTCTGAATGCGGTTCCCTAGGCAGCAAAGTAGCGGCATCTGTTTTGAACACCTGGTGGCCTCCATCCCTCGAGGAGTTAAGCTGAAAGCTAAAGAGAATGAAAATGGGGCCAGGGACTGGAGGGACTTTGTTGAGTAGAGCCTTCTGGCTCGGAGTGACAAATGTGTTGAGATGTGAAGGAGAGAAATATGTATCCCATACAGATTTGTTTTTCATGTAAATAAGTGTTTTAGCCTCAAACTTTCTGGCATCTCATTATGCAGGTGACTTAGTCATTGACATGCATACAATTTGCATTTTCCCCCTTCTTTGCCAAAAGTGCAGGGACTGTAACTTGGCCAAATTACACGTCCTGGGTGCACAAATAGTATGCACCATCTTGGGAGCATTCGTAAATACCAGGGGGTAGATCAAGCCAGAGTGGGACACAGGTCTTATTGATTTGTAGCATTAGGCTTTTCTAGAAAATTTTATCTTTTTTGATTGCTAGCACGTAGCCCATTTCTCATGTTATAGATACTTCACTGAGGCGTGTCTGAGACTGGGAATAGAGGGACGATATTAAAAATACTTAATATCCGGGACGCCTGGGTGGCTCAGTTGGTTGGACGACTGCCTTCGGCTCAGGTCATGATCCCGGAGACCCGGGATCGAGTCCCGCATCAGGCTCCCAGCTCCACGGGGCGTCTGCTTCTCCCTCTGACCTTCTCCTCGCTCATGCTCTCTCACTGCCTCTCTCTCAAATAAATAAATAAAATCTTTAAAAAAAAATAAAAAATAAAAATACTTAATATCCAATTAGGTTTGGACATTTGATCAGAATGGATGCTGGCCACAGTACTGGAATAGGATCTGAGGACATTCACGGTGCCAGCTATAAACCCTTTAGTTGCTGGGTCATAGAGAGGTCAGGAGGGTGATTCTAGGGCCATTTGGCAAGGTCAGGACAATCATTATTTACTAACTGGTATGGCGAGATATGATTTACTAACTGATCTCCCTACTCTGGTACATTTGGGCTGACAAATGGCTCTTCTAGGCATGCAGGCATATGGACCTAGAGAAATTTTTGGTAGACTTGAGATCATACCCTGGGATAGCTGCCTCAGGAGCCCTGGGCAGTGGACCAGGCAAGACCGCAGGGCTGCCTTCCAGAGCTGCTCTTGCTTGTTTTCATTTTCAAATGGGAATTTGATTTAGGACCGGCCTTTGGTTTCTCCGAGACCTAGGAAGTAAACATTTCTCATTCTCAAAACCCACAAATTAATCATTTTTGCAAATCAGAGCTGAGCTCTGAGCCTCTGACCAGGAGGCCTGAGCCCGCTGGCCTCGGGAGCCTGGATTTGCCAGCATGTGCTGCTAATGCATATGCATTTGTTCTTTTTGTGGGAGCTCTGGCCCTGCAGGCTTCAAGGGGTGACGCTCTGCTCACTAATCATAATGCAATATCAGTGTTTTCTGCAAATCCCCTTATTATCTCTGCATCATTAGCAGTTTCTGAGCTTGTCTACAACTAATTTCACAGTGAATCTTATTTCTACCCAATATTTTAAATAAGCTATCATGCCGGGCAGCAGCTGACACGCCGCTGAGAAAAAGCAAATCAACCTAAAAGCGGGCTTTCAAACAGCCTCCGACAATTAAGCTTTAGGTCATCATTTAAGGTGGGAGAATGTGGCAAGTTTGTAGAACAGTCCCTGCCTCTGACCTCAGTCTATTTAGCCATTCCTTAGTCATTAGAGAACTGATCTCTAGAACCAGGTTTCCAGGGGTCTCATTCCTACTCTGCTACTTCCTACAGGTGGCCTGTAGCATTTGAAATAATATTGCTGTGCCTCAGATAATAGTAATATCTACTCATGGGGTCGTATGAATGAATGTTTATAATGTGTTTATTGTATCTAGTATATTGAACACCTAGTGTGTGTTCCATAAATGCGGTTTCTATTCTTTTTCATTCATTTATGAACTATTTACTGAATGATCCCAATTCATTATGAACTATTCATGAATGTGCCTTGTACTATACTGGGAACTGATACCCTTTGGCCACTCTTTACTTCTGGTCAGTCCAATAATTCACTGAGTGGGCTAAAGAACCCTGCGAGGGTGGAGAGAGATGCATATATTCAGGCAGCAGTAAGAGAGAACTCAGGTTCCCATGTTGAGGAATTTCTGTCCCTGGTTGTGTGGTAAGGAAGCAGGAGAGCTGGCTTTATACCCACTCTGGGTTCTGGGAACTTCTCCTACCCCTTAGCTATGGTCAGCTGTAACCCCTCTTTGGCTGAACACCAAGCCTCTTTAAAAAGGTACCCAAGAGTCCAGTTTTCTGAAATGTTTCCACACTGAAGATGTAGAAAGTCCAAGACTGTTCCATCTTTGGGCAAAATGGACACCCCTTCTGTCCTCATCCCTGCCCCTCACAGGAGATCTATTTTTCTAAATAACTGAAGGCAACAAAGAACAGCAACTATTATGGAGAATTTTCTATTGTTACATACAATGCTAAGTGTGACACATACATGATTATTTATTACGCCCTGTAAGCCCTACGGAGGGGACACAATTATTACTGCCATTTTATAGCTAAGAAGATTGGGGCTTGGAAAGATTACTTGCCCCCAACCACCCAGATAGTAGGTTGGAAGAGCCTAGAGCCCAACCCAGACTTTCTGATTCTGTCACCACTATCCTACCCCTCCCCGTGGTATGGCTTTGACTAAAGATACTAAAGGTTGTTTGATCAAGGGGGTTTGTGAGCAAACAGTACAGGTGTCAGGGTAGCTGCCTGGTGGAGAGCCAGCCTGATTTTGTAAGCTGGAGTTTGCAGGGGCTTCCATTCCATTTTCCTTCACCTCTACCTGCTGTTGCTTGGAATAATCTCTTTGCCACACCCTTTGTTCCTCTCAGTAAACACACTACTCCCCTGGAAGTGATCCAGAATGGTGTCTTTCGGGTCTAAAGGAAATATGGGAAAGTAGGACTGAAACTGCTTCCAAACCTCTCCCACCCCATAACATCCAAAGTTAATATATTTTTTATTCCTGTAGATTCTAAATGGGGAAGGTTAGAATGGGAGAAAGAAGGGAACTGCTTTTTCCATTTACTGTCTGCCCCGTGGATACTGGCTTTCTATGTCATAAAGCTTCAGTAGGACACTGTGAGTTCCAGAAGCATAGGACAGGAGAGCAGCAGAGTTCGATTCTAGACTGAGCGGACTCAGATCAAGCAGGAAGTGCTTTGACGCTTTTGGTTCCTCTTCACCATATCGTTCCTCTATGTATTGCAAATCCTATACCTCCTATAAAACTCCATTCAAATGGCTCCTTCTTTATGATGCCCTCCTTGATTCCTACAGAAAGTGCCATTCCTTCCTGCAGCAGGTCACTGTAGGAGGAAGGAATAGCATACTCCTTCAGAAGAATTGGGCCTCCTAAGAATTCTGAGTTTGGTTCTCTTCCCCTACAGGACACCTCCCCACCCGCCCTCATCTAGTTACTTCTGTGTGTGAGATTCCTAGATTCCTTTAGACTACGGGCTGAGTTTTGATTGCATCTACTCAGAATGGGCTTGGTCCTTCCTCTGGCTTCCTGTCACAGGACATATTCTAGAATTGTATGTGTGCAAACTCATGCATGTGTATACAGGAAATGCCCTCAGTGAGGGCACAGTTGTATGGACAAAGAGCTACATAAAGGCTGGGACGTCAAAGATCTAAGCTGTTATTCTCACAAGTATGACTTTATGGGTATGTCTTGTTCGTAGATATATTTTATTTGCTTGCAGAGTTGTTGACATTTTAGATTTACTTGTCACTGTTTTGAAACTAGGAGGTTTAGTAAGAGTCTTCTCTTGGAAATCAGAAGGTCTGGTGACAATGGTTCCATATCCCAACCTGAAGCTAGTCAACAGGACTTGGGTAGCAGCTGCCCCCTTCAGAAGGCGGATGAACTCTGTTTACTACAGTCTCCACCATTTCTTATTGCTTCCCCAACACTGAGTGTCAGGGTCAGTTTACATTCATTAGCACTAAGACTGCCATTTTTATCTGTCCTGCTTCACTCATGAATGTGACATCAGGTATTTGAGTGGAACCAGATGACTATGTTTACTTGGTTTGTTTGGCAGAGTGTAGGCATGGTCTCAAATTCCCTGGGTTGATGTCATTCTGTTCTCCTTGTTATTATTGTCAATTCATTCGTCCAGTGTCTTTGAAGTTGCACAGTATTTGGTAATAAGCTATTTTCTGCTAAGGTAAGAAGCGTTATGCTAACCAGACAGACAAAGCATGAGCCTTGCTTTCCCATCAATGGTGTTCTCCAGGCATTTGACTCTTTTTCCCATGGTGCTGGGTGCTGCATCTGAGGGTAATCATATTAGCCCACATTTGCTGTGTACAGAGCCTAGAGAACTAGGAAAAATGCAAAGGGGACTTTTGTAGCAGCTAAGGAACAGAAGTGGCCCTTGCCCGGGTGTGGAGTCCCATTCCTCAACACAGAGCTGGGCTTCATCAATTTGAAGAATCTACACAAATGAGTTTATTTTGCAGAAAAGTTCTTTTTATCATATGCACATACGCATGCATGCACAAATTGCGTAGCAGTTATTAGATTGCATTCTAAGGGCTGAGCATTACATTGGTGTCAGGGTGGGGGGGATGACAGAGTCCCTGATTTCATGGAAAATAAACTCTAGCGAGGAAAGACAGGTAAACAAATGGGTATATGATACGATGTCAGATGGTGGTGAATGCTATGAAGAACAGCACAGTGTGGTGGGACAGGAAGAGGGGGTGCTGTTTTAGATAATGATGAACAGGAAGGCTATTTGAAGAGATGGTACTTACCCAGGGCCTTGCACAGGGCAGCTGTGCCACCAAACTCCTGGGGACACCGTTCATATTGTACATTGGAGTCAGGCCATTGGGGGCTACCATTTATGTTGCTTGCCACATGAATGGTGCCCTCTAGGGGTGTTCCCTTCAACGGGTTGGGAAGTGAGCCTGAGCAGAGAGCACAGTGAAAGCCCATGTCTTGGAGTATGATTACTGTGTTTGAGGAACAGCAAGGAAGCCAAAAACAGGGTGACGGGGGAGGTCCTGCCTGAGAGTTGTCCAGGACTCTGTTCGTGAAGGGCTTGAAAGACCAGAGAATCTCAAATTTTAATGTGCACAGGAATTTCCCAGGGATTTTGCCAAAATACAGATTCTGGTTCAATGGGTCTGGGGGGAGGCTCTAGATTCTGTATTACCAATGAATTCCCAGGTGTCTTGACCTCCCTTTGAGGGGCAAGGCTAAGGGCCATGTCTGGACTTAGGGAAAGCCACTGGGAGGGTCTCGGTCTGGTGGTTTATTCTGCCTGGCTGAAGAATCATTTGCTTTAGAGTCCAAGTACTCATCGAATCAGTCCATAAGGGAGCATTTTTGATCCCTTCACTGCCCAAGCAGGCAAAGGGAGGCTGCTGGGAGAGATAAGGAAAGGTTTATTTGTGTAGCTACTCGAACTCCGGGCTGTTTATAGTCGATGAATATCTGTCTTTAAGCAGCTGTGTGAATTATCCGAAATACATGAAAGTAATCCATTCGAGATCAAAATCCTTAATTCCAGACCTTTCCAGGTTGATATGTCTTAAAAGAGGGAAGTTTGGTAACATTGTTGAACATTAATTAGGTAACACTTGTGCAGGACTTGGAGGATGAAAAGCCTTCTGTGTGTAAGTGCTTGGGAGCGTGGCTGTGAAACGGTGCAATCTGAGCCTGGGATTGAAATGAAAATTTCGCATAAGCAAGTGCTCGTCCCCATCAGGTGCGGTGATTGGAGATTGTGCAAGTTTGAATGTGCCTAGTCACCCCCCTTCTCCCCAGCAGCACAGCCTCAAATCCTGCTGAATAGAAACCAGCATGCAGATGAATGGGGAATTTACTAGAGGTAATTACAGAAGGAAGGAGGGAGGCCCCATGTGCTCCCGGGAGAGAAGGGGGGTCTTTTTCCTTGTCACAAAGGACTGTTTTCCTCTGATGGTGTTCTTGTAGCCTGTGTTCTACCCAGGGCTTGGTCAGAGGATGGGAAGGCCATCCATGGTCCCTAGAAGAGTCTCTATTCAAAAGCAAGGAATCCCTCACTCACCTGTCACTACCTGTGTGCCTAGGCGGTCTTCCTTTTCAGTTCCTCCTAGGGCTGGTCCAGTCCCAAGAGAAGGGTGAATGGTACTCCAGGGGTTCCCATGCCGCCCTGCAAAACCACTCCTCCTCTGGCAAGGCCCCCTTCAGTCATGCCAGATAGGATGACCAAGGCAGGGTGTCCACTGCTGCCTCTGGGAGGGACTTCTTGGAGCCCTAGCAGGAAGTGAAAAGGTTATATCTTCATGTTAGTATTGGATTTGTTCCCTCTTCTCCAGGTCATCTAACATGACGAGGCGCTCTGTGTTACCTTTTAAAAATCTCAGCAAAAATCCTCCATCGCAGGTGTATGCTTTGATCACCACTTCTGTGGTAGATGTGAAAACAAAACAAAACATACCCGGATCGGGATAGTAAGGAAACTTTCTAAAAGTTGTAGAGCATATGAGCAGAGTAGTCCTGCCATTAACCCAAGACTGCTTCTTCACAAGAACAGCTGTGGCTTCTTGACTACTCTTAGTCATCTTTTTGTCGGGGCATTGTTGGTCTCTGCTCATTTCCTTGGGCACTGAGACAGATGGCCAAGCCTCATGCAGTATTTCATTCTCAATGCCTGTGTATATGTGGGTTTGGCTCCACTTTCCCCAGGAACACAAGAAGGCTTCCAAAAATCACCAAGTTGGGTTGCTCTTTTTTTTTTTTTTTTTAAGATTTTATATACTTATTTGACAGAGACAGCAAGATAGGGAATACAAGCAGGGACAGAGGAAAGGTAGAAGCAGGATCCCCATCAAGCAGGAACCCCAATGCAGGGCTTGATCCCAGGACCCTGGGATCATGACCTGAGCCAAAGGAAGATGCTTAATGACTGAGCCACCCAGGCATCCTAAGTTGGGTTGTTCTTTTGTGTACCTGATCTCACAAACCCAGCCTAGGAATATCCAAAAGTCAACCTTCCATCACTTAGGGCAGTGAATAACTCTTGATTTATTGTTGTCAAGCACTGTTGAATCACAGCAAGATAGTTTTAGGTACAGGTTCCCCCTCCTGATAGCACTTCAAGTATGATTTGATGTCCTATTGTCTACTTTACCCACAGCATGAGTCTTCTCAGATGGGGGTGATGGCACCCTCTATTTTATTTATTGATTCTTTTACCAGCTCAAGACTCTTCATTCCACTGATGCTGGTGGCAGAAGCTTTCCAGCCATCGGTGTCCCTGAATCACAGGTTAAGCCAATAACGTGCCAGCCATGAGAAGGGATTCACATGGAACCAAGTTCAGCCTGCACGCACGTAAACAATATGAATAAAAATTAACTTAAAAATCTTTTCTCCCTCCTTAACAATGACATTATACCAATGGGGCCACTTAATTTTCTTACATTTGTACCTTTTCAAAAGGGCCCGCTGTTTTACGATGTCAAATGTGACCTTTACAACAAAACGTGCAAACTGCGTTGTACACAGAGGACTCTTCGAAGCTAGTAATTTTCATGATGCAAATTTCAGAGCAGAATGAGCCCATTAACCAAATTAGCAATTCATAAAAGCAAAAGTTCATGGTCAGGAAACAATCGCGTCTTTTCATAAGGTATAATTTTAGCCCATTGTAGAGTTAAAGTGTTTTTCCCCCCTTAAAAAAAAAGTAAATTAAGGCTCTAATTAAATAGGTTAAAGCTATATATGAAAGAGAATGCAGTTTATATGCAAGAAAGTGAATTAGTGATTCATAAGCTAAAGATCCTTGATGAGGGCATAGTTAATGTTACTGCGGATGTGAATGAATGATTTAGACCATTGTGGGAAGGAAGGAAACGCCGGTGGTGGTGATGTTGGCACAAGGGAGAATTTTGTAGGGCACGTTAAATACTCTGTACTCCATAACTACTTATATTACACACTCCAGGGATATGAGTCAGGGTCTTTTGCCCAAGATACTCCCATTTTCAGGAACACAACTGATTTTGAAGCAGGTAGGGCTGGGAGATATGACATTGGCAATGTTTATGATCCTCTGTCTTTTCCTCCCAAAACTGGGGTGGGGATAAAATACTATGCATTGCACAGCCTCATTCTCTTGAGTAACTGAAATTATGTATATGAAAAGCCCCATGATGCCTGGATAATATTCCATTGTATGTTTATGCCACATTTTGTTTGTCCACTCATCAGTTGATAGATATTTGGTTGGTCTCTACATTTTGAGTATCATAAACAATGTTGCTCTGTATATTCGTATGTAAGTTTTTGTTTGGGATGGATACCTAGAAAGAACAAAGTACTGATATACACCACAATGCGCATGAACCTTGGAGACCTGATGCTTAGTGGAAGAACCCAGACACAAAAGGTCCCATATTCTCTGATTCCATTTACATGAAATGTCCAGAAGAGGGAAATCTGTAGAGACAGAAAGCAGATGAGTGGTTGCTAGGCACTGGGAGGTTGGGGGAGTGGGCCATGAGTGCTGATGGATACAGGATTTCTTTTCGGATTGATGACAGTGTTTTAGAACTAGGGGGAAGTGATGCTTGCACAACACCGAGTATACTAAATGCTACTGAATGGTGCACTTGAAAATGGCTGATTTTATGTTTGGGTATACTTCTGTGTTATGTGATTTTTACCTCAATTAAAAGAAAAAGCCCCCGTGTGAATTGGAATAGGTTCTACAAGTTGGCTTATTCATGTTTTGTGAACTTCCTTGAGACAAAATTTATGTTTGCTTTCTTTTGAAAGCCCTGGTTCTCAGCACAGTGCTTGGCAGCTTGTAGGCTTTTTGCAAATAGCACCAACCACCATAATAGTTAACTTGCATTAAGTATGTATGACATGCTGGTTACTTAAGCAGATCCTGTTCAAGAGTGAGGAGATGGAGAGTTTGTTCTCCTAGCTCCTGGGTGCTTTGGCCAGTAAGACAAGAGCAAGCAGAGTGGAGACCTGCCATGCCAGAGAGTCACAAGTAGGCAGCATCGCAAGGGGGAGGGGCTTGCCAGGGGCCTGGACAGACAAGGAGAGCTCCAGGTGATGGTGGAAGGACTGCAGGGAGGAAGAGAGGGCAACAGCATAGGGGCTCTGTGGGGAGGATGTACATATAGATGTTACTCCTCTGAGATACACTGTGTGAATCTGTGCTCCCCTTCTAAGATACCTTCGTTGTTCTGAAATGCTTACGGGATCTGTGGGTGTATGTTTAATGTGTCAGTGGACAGGGTCAGGCCTTCGGGCAGCCCAGTTATATTTGGGTTACACATGCACCATTTCACTGAATATGATCCTCCCTGGGTTTATCAATAAAAATAGTGGGGCATAGGGAGGTTAGGTCATCCCCAGAATCACACAATTTGTAAGTGGAACAGCTGGGATTTAATCCTATTATACGTCCTCAGATGAAATTAGATTTTAGAAATACCAGAAAGCCCCATTTTCTCTTAAATGTGCTACATTTGCCACAAGTAAATATGATTCTTTAGTTTCAAGTTGTTTCTTCATCTGTGAAATATGAATACTGTTGTCTGCTTTGGGGGGTTATTATGAAGTCAATAGAGACAGGTTATTGAAAGGTTGTGGTACATAGTAGGTGCTCAGCAGGTGTTGATCTTTCCTCTGACACCTTCCCTTCCTCTCCTCCCCTTACCTTTAATTCTCCTGTCCTGGAGGAAGAGGGAGAGGGGAGAGAGAGAGTAGACCCCAGTAAGAGAGATGTTTGTCTGGTTACTAGGTTAGGAAGGACTACACCATGGCTTAGCAACACAGATCTGAAGACACAGGTTCAAGACCAAATCCAGCCCATACTCTGCTCTAGGGCCTGGTAGAAGTTGCCTGGCTTCTCTGAGCCTCAGTTTACCCATTAGGTAATGGAGGTAACAACCCCATCTCCTCACATGGGACAATTCAAAACCAAGTAAGGAAACGAATGCCAAGGTCTTCAGAAAACCCTAATGTACTATGAGTGTGTGGTACACTGTGCCAGAGAAGGAGAAAGTAGAGTAAAATGTACGGTTTCATTGAGGCCAGTGGGTCTTATCTGAGGGTGATTTTTGCCCCCGGTGGACACTTGGCAATATCCATGTCACAACTGGGAGTGACATGATACTGACATCTAGTGGGTGGAGGCCAGGGAGCTGCTAAATATGCTACAGTACATAGGACAGCTGCCCCCTCCCAACCCTCCCTGCCCCGTGAAGAATGATCTACCCATAATGTTGGCAGTGCTGAGGTTGAAAGACTGATTTAGAAAGGAAGAAATAATACATGGAGATTTGGACATGAAATGACTGAGTATGGAGAGCTAGCTTTTCTTTTGTACACAGACAACCCCCTTTTTTCAAATTAAACAAACCACCCAAACCGATGTAGGGGTACCTGAGTGACTCAGTCAGCTTAGAGCCTGACTTTTGATTTCAGCTCAGGTCATGATCTCAGGGTCCTGGGATCAAGCCCCAGGTCTGGCTCCTTGCTAAACGAGGAGTTGGCTTGAGAGTCTCTTTCTCTCCTCCTCTGTCCCTATCCCTGCTTGTGTGTGTGCATTCTCTCTCTCTCTCTCACTCAAATAAACAAAATCTTTAAAAACAAAGGTAAAAAACAAACAAACAAACAGATGTAGTTTAAAGGTACATGAAAGTACAAGATAATGTAAAGAAAATGAAAAATGAATAACTATGTTCTTACCACCCCAAATCAGCAGTTATCTCTCTTCTCTAATTTTTTTTGGGGGGTCAAAGATTTTATTTATTTTATTTATTTATTTGACACAGAGAGAGAGATCACAAGTAGACAAAGAGGCAAGCAGAGGGGTAGGGGGTGGGAAGCAGGCTCCCCGCCGAGCAGAGAGCCTGATGTGGGACCCTGAGATCATGACCTGAGCCGAAGGCAGAGGCTAACGCACTGAGCCACCCAGGCAGCTCTCTCCTAATATTTTTGATGAAATTTTTAAAATCACAGATGAGCTACTCTCATCATCTCCCTTTCTCATCTCCCTTTTTTTCTCTAGAGATGCAGCCTTTCTCATGAATTTGTATTTTCTGTTCATTTTTTGGTACTTCACAAATACTAATAACCATGGCCAAAGTATTGTGTGGATTTACATTTTCCCCCAGTGAACACAGATGGAATGGTGCCACTTGTAACTTGCTGTTTTTCACTCAACAATTGCTCCTGTTGACCACGTGTGGGTGGGGTTGGATTCAGTCTGGATCCTTTCAGTCTGGTTGAGTAGGCTTGAATAAAACTTGAAGTTGGTCCCCATGTGCAGATCATAGAGCAAAGTGAAATACCTCATTGCAGTGGGATGGTATTCGTGTTCCTGAGAATGGTCTCCAGTTTGGTACCTCAGGATGTGGAAGGTGAGCCCAGGAGACTAGCTGAGGGTAGATTCTCTGTGAATACCACATCTCTCTCTGTGTTCAGCTTTGGCCATCGGGGCTGCTTAAGTAAACACAGACTTGGAGGGCAACCTGGGGTCCTTATGGACGAGCTGCCACATTATTTTTCCTCTTGGTAACCTCTGTGGTTTGGGCAGGGACTCCACAGCCTCCAGCCCTGCACTCTGGGTGAGATGTTCTCAAGATGAGACTCTCAATCTTACCCGTACAAACAGACCAGTGCTTGGGCCGGAGAGGTTGACACTGACAGCGCCATGAGATGTGAAGTGCCCTTTCTGGGCTTTCTGGCCACACTCGTCACCCTCTTCAGAGGCAGCAGTGGCTGTGGAGGTTTGGGGCAGAGGGAGGGTGCCCTGTTGAGTGGCACCTTCTGCATTCTGGTGTTCTGCCCTTGGTGAGGGAGAGGTGGAGTGAATGTTCAGTCTGCACTTTCTAGAGACAGAGATAGAAAATAAAGCAGCCGCTTCCTGCTATTAAACAGGAGTGTGATTAGTTATAGGAAAATCAATTCATTCTTTGGCTTTGGGGAAAGCTTTTAAGTGTGAAAGGGGATGCTAATCCCCTGGGAAATGATTTTTAAGCAAAACTGCCTTAGTTCTGCCAGCTGCTTAGATAAACACCAGAGGGGAGGGGAAGGCTTTTCTCTCCATGTAACAGGGGTTCCAGAGGATCCTTCTCTACTCCCTCCCTCCTCTCCCAGCATCCTTCCCTCTGTCCCTCCATCTTTTTCTTCCTTCCTCCCTCACACATTTATTGAGTACTCACTGCGTGCTTGACAACAGCTAGAAATGGTCTTTGTTCTCGTGGAGGATGGGGCAGTGGGGGTCAGGGCCAGACACCCAGCAGGTGAATGGTATATAGAGAATGCCTTAGGGCAGTGCTGAGTGCTGTGTCTCCCCTCATTCCTCTCTCCTTTTATTACCCCCTCCTTTCCCTCTGGTTTATCCTTTTTTTCCCCTTTTCTTTCCTCCACGGTCCCCCTTGGCTTCCATTTCTCTCCCTCTTTTTCATTCCCTTCTTTTCTCCCCCTTTTCCCGGGGGAGAGTTTTAGCATTTTAAGGACCATCCCTGAAGTGACCTGCAGAATGTTGATTGGTTCACCCCATGCAGGGCACACAGAATCCTGCCTCCTGGTGGCTCCCAGAGCTGCAGCACCCAAAAGCACAGATTCCCTTTAGGACCTGTATCAATTTCTGCCCTCCCAGGACTGTCAGGAGTCAGTATCGCTTTGGGAGAAAGAACACCCTTTGTTTTGTCGTATGCATGACCTTGTTCAGCCCCGCTGATACTCTGGAATTCCGTCTATGGTACCGTGTTCCCAGTGTCCGCCTGTGAGCCATTTCAGCCTGCCTGTGTCCACACTGGTTTCCATCCTGCCCTCAATCTTCCATGCTTTCCTTTGGACATACATAGGGAGTGCTTGTTACATAATTTCTTCTAATCAATCTTGCCCAAACAGAAGTTTCATTTGCATATCAGTGAAAGGGTGTAATGATAACAAAATATTTTTAATGATGATGATGATGATGGTGTTTATAGAGCTAACATGGCCTGAGA
Source organism: Mellivora capensis (assembly GCA_004024625.1). Taxonomy (NCBI): domain Eukaryota; kingdom Metazoa; phylum Chordata; class Mammalia; order Carnivora; family Mustelidae; genus Mellivora; species Mellivora capensis. Next base: position 81,640 of record PISX010002383.1, on the reverse strand, counting down.
GATTACTGATCATCAGATATCATGTAGGACTTCATTTATTTGATCTTACTTACTTTTTACAACAACCCCATGAAGTAGCTGCTATCCATCAACCCTTGTTTTATAGATGGGAAAGCGGGCTCAGTGAGATTGACTAACTTGCCCAAAGTAGCAGATCTGAGAGGTGAGTGCAAATTTGTTGGACCACAAAGCCTGTGCACTTAACCCCTGGCTTTCCTACCTCTGTGGCATAGTAGGAGCACATGTTATAGGAAATTAAGAAAAGTTAGTTTTACTTTTCAGCAGAATCCTTAGCAGTAAGTGACAGGGAGTGGTGACAAGATCATATTTGTGTAACCTTTTTGTGCTTTTCCAGGACTATATGATTCGGACCTCCATTCCTGAAGTCTTTGCATATCCCGCTCCGGGGTCCCCTTTGCTGGGACTGGTAGGTGCAGATGTCCAACTACGTGGAGGGTGCACTGTGTCCCTTTTAGAGAGGTATGGAATGAACATAGAATTTGGAATAAGAGAGACTAAAACCAAAATCCCTGTCACTTCCTAGCTATAGGACTTTGGATGGATTATGAATCTCCTTTTCCTGGCTCAGCTATCTCATCTGCAAAAGTTTTCCGAGTCACAGGCTAACTGTAAGGGCTAGTGGGTTATGCAGTTTAATGTACTTGGCATATAGGTGGTTGGCATCACCGCTGTCCTTTCTCAGGGCAGGAGTGAATGGTAACCCTCCTCCCAGGACTCTCTCGTCCCCATCCTGTATGTGCACATGAGCTCACTTGTGTGAAGTTGTGGGTTACCGAACTGAGTGTTGGGCTTGGGATGACCGCCTCCTGCCTGCTTACTTTGTGCATCCCTCCTCTTTTCCTGCTTCATAAGTAGTTGTCTTTCTCTCCTCAGAATGCTTGACTTCAGGGGCAGGTGCCAACTATGGGAGATACTATTCATTTTCCAAAAGCTTAGAGTTGCTTATTTCCACAGGCCAGGGCTAGGGTGGCTTAAGCCCAGCCGGTTTTCTTGCAGCCACTGAGTCCAGGCCATATGTGCCCTTTCAGAAAGGATGCTGAGTTCAGGAGACTGTGCAAGGCTCAGCCAAAGCCAGCAGGCAGGAGGGCTTCTCTCAGCTCCTGAAAGATGAGGAGATAAGTCCAGTGTCTGCTCATCTATCTTCCTGTTCACTTTGTGGATGTTCTGAGGTCCCATCTGGCCGGTCACTTACTCAGCAGGGTGGGCAGGTGGGGGCCCAGCTGGTGTGAGCTTTTGGTTGATGAGCCCGATGTCAAGAGTTCGACACCTGCAGTGAAAAGCACGTAGACTTTACAGTCAGACACATCTAAGTCAAATCCTAGCTCCTACCATGCTCTTGCTTTGTCACTCTAGACGGGTGAATTTGTTCTCTGGGCCTTGGTCCTCTCATCTGTAAAATGGACTCATAATTACTACTTCTGAAGATTGTGACTGTCCACTGAGATAATGCATGTAAAGTGCTTTGACCCACAATCAGTGATGTACTAGAGCCTGCCCATATCAACTTCTGACAGTTTATGGCTAATTTTTTTTTTTTAATCTTTCAAGGTGGTGGTAAGCCATTGTAGCCTGAAATCAGTTATGCAGAGTGGGAGTATTTACACTATGGAAATCAGCCAGCACTACAAATCAGGGCTCCCCTAACCTCCCAGAGCCATACAGCTGAACATGGAGGTTGCTTAAGGAATGTTGTTTCTTTCTGTTTTCCCTTGTAGCTACGTTCTCTTCTCTGGTTCAGAACTACCCGGAAAGCACAGTTATTTCTGGGCCAGCCTGGCCTATACTGGATGCGAAAACACACTGTGCCTTTCCCACCCAGCCCTCCTGAGCCTCTCAAAGTCCTAGGTTCTTTCATATCTCCCTCAGAATTTGCTGTGACAGCCTGGGGCTGATGTAGTATAGATCCCCTAGGATCCTATTCCCTAGTGGGACGTGACTCTCCCTCCTGCAGCCCCTGTAGCCTCTCTGCTCCCACCCCCGCTCTTCTGGCTTCCATTACATTCTATCTTTATTTGTAAATTCCCAGGGAGTAGAAAGTGCTGTTCCTGGGGCACCTGGGTGGCTCAGTGGGTTAAAGCCTCTGCCTCTGCTCAGGGCCCAGGGTCCTGGGATTGAGCCCCGCATCAGGCTCTCTGCTCAGGGGGGATCCTTCTTCCTCGTCTCTCTCTGCCTGCCTCTCTGCCTACTTGTGATCTCTGTCTGTCAAATAAATAAATAAAATCTTTAAAAAAAAAAAAAGAAGAAGAAAAAGTGCTGTTGCTTATCCCAGCACCCTTTCAGCACTGAGGACAGCTCTCAACGGCCAGTAGAGGCTCTTCTGTTCTGGATAATATACTGTATTGCATTGCATTGCAGTCTGAGTCCAGCCTGCATTTCCTACCCCAGACTGCCCTTCCCAGATCCAAGGGACAGTGCACTCACTGGGCCATATTGGTCTCCACATCTAAGAGAACAGTCTAAGGGCAGGGCTGACAGGTGGTGCCATCTTCAAATGTGACCCATTTGATTAATATCTGGAATTTAGTTTCCACAAAGGTAGCATTTGCACACCATCTTAACTCCAGGTACAGCATGATGCCTGGGACAATGGCTAGAGGAATGTTTAAATCTCAAAAATATTCGAATTAACAAATAGTAATGTTCAAATCCTTTGTTCTCTTTTAATAAGCCTTTGGAAATAAAACAAGAATAAGATGAATATCCCTTTGAAAAGTGTGGTTGAGTAGTTAGAACACGCGGCAGTTACAGCATTTTCCTTTCCGTTATGTCAGTGTCATGCTCTTCTGCACAGTCTCTTCCAGACATTCAGCTTTCATCGACCTTTTTAGAAAAAAATAAAAAGATACCAGTAATTCCTTTCCCAGGAGCTTGGAGATCTTCCCACCACCACAGTAAATGGTGTTCTACACTCTGTTCCAAAGTTTAGGCTAAAAAAACAAGAAGGAAAAAAACAAATCCTATTTAGTTTGAGGCATTTAATACCAAATTTGATTAACTAGGAACTATCCTAATAGTGAATAAATGGCTCAGTTGGTTAAGCATCTTGATTTTGGCTTAGGTCATGATCTCAGGGTTGTGAAATCAGGCCTTGTGTCAGACTCCATGCTGGGTGTAGGCCCTGCTTAAGATTTTTTCTCCCTCTCCTTCTGCCCACCCCCTCTCTAAAAAAAGTATGTATGTATATATCCATGTAAATGGATATATATGATTTTATATAATATATATGTATTATATATAAATATAATATGGTGATATTTGGATAATAAGGCTACATTTTCATTGAGTGATTATTTTGTGCCACACATAGTCCTTGGTGTTCTACATGAAAATGTTAAGTTTCATAGCACAGTATGGTTAACATAATTATTCCCCCTTGACACAATAGAAAGCTGAGGTACAGGGAAGTGAACTATTCAAGGTCATTTAGTTAAGGAGATGCACAATCCATGTCTCTCCACACTTATGTCAGAGCCTGGCTATTTAACTGTTAGGATAATTTTCCTTCTCATCTTCCCTTGGCATCTTGAAGACATTATCAATTTATCAATCAACCATAGATAGTCTGGTTACCCAGCACTTAGGATCTGTGGGTTCTTGTCCATTCCAAATGGCTTACTCTTATATTTGGTGTTGGGGAGAAGTGCATTAATTGAATACCCAACATGTGCCAGGCACCAACCTCATTTAATTCTCCCTATTATATTAAATATTACGGACTACTTTGTCCATTGTCCAGGTGGGAAAATGGAAGCTTCTGGTGTTTAAGAAACTTGTCCAAGGTTATACAGCAGACAAGAGTTAGAGCCAGAATATTTATTAATGAGTTGTCTCTCGATACTTTTTTTTAAAGATTTTATTTATTTGATAGAGATCACAAGTAGGCAGAGAGGCAGGCAGAGAGAGAGAGAGAGAGAGGAGGAAGCAGGCTCTCCACTAAGCAGAGAGCCCCATGCGGGGCTCGATCCCAGGACCCTGGGATCATGACCTAAGCCGAAGGCAGAGGCTTTAACCCACTGAGCCACCCAGGCACTCTGTCTCTCAATCCTTTTTATGCCATTTCTTATCATCTAAGAATATTCCTAAACTGCCTACTCTTGGACAGGGTTAAATATGTGATAGGTTTAAAAGAAACAGCAATATGGCAAATAATGTGTGAAATGGGTATTAAATCAATGGAAATAGGTATAATAGAATGAGTATGTGTTTAATTGCTGCCACGTGCTAGGCATTAAAGTGAGTTAATAAACACTGGCTAGAAACACTGGATAGAAAGGCAAGGCATTTAGTTAAACTCCAGAAGATGAATTCTGGACTTCTGTTTCTCAAAGGTAGCCAGGTTGAAAGGAATTTCAGAATTGTAACTTTGCATCTCATGTGGAGTCCCTTTTACGATGTCTGAAGACTCCAAATGAATATTCCACAGTACATTCCATTTTTTTTCTCAGTTTTAAATATTATAAAGGTCATCCACACAGTGTGTCTCAGGATCTCTCATGTAATGCCGTCCTTTGGGTCCCGGGCTGTGAACCCCACAACAGCCAATGCAGTGTCTGTCTTACTCTCTGCTGTTGCTCTAGCAATGGACATGGGGCCTGGCTCATATTAGGTACCCAGAAAATATCTATTGAGCTGATGAATGGATGGGTGATAAATGGTCCTGATTCTATCCTGAAAACCCAGAGTAAATTTGGTCTCTCTTTCCTATGCCAGTCCTTTAAGTATTTTGAGCCAGAAATAGTAGATCCCCTGGGATACTCTTCTTTTAACTGTTATTATATGTTTGGAGTGGTGTGGGGGAAAGGATAGTTGTGGAATAGTTCTTTTTTATGCTAGTTATGTTAGCCGTTTTCATGTATGACTTCATTTCATTTAGCATCTCCATGAGATAGAGGTGGTGTGATGAATACTATTGTACAGATGAGAAAACTGGTGCATTGAGAATTTTTGTGTTACCCAAGGCTACACATAGCCGACTCAGGTTATAAACTCATGTATATCATCAATCATTTTAATACTCCTCAAGAAACGGGACTTGTGTTCCCCTGAAATTTGGGTATAGCACAACATTTGATAGAAGTCAGGGAAACTCGGGTGTTGAGTTTTCTACCCTTAGAGTTGGAAAAGAATCATGAGTCACAGGAGATCTGCATTTTCTGGAATGGCATGGCTTCTGTAATTATGAAAATTACTGTTTGTGATAAAGGTGTCAGGTCAAGGACTATCAATGGGAAAACTTGTTCCATGAATCTTTCAGTATAGGCTCCTTGGTGCTTTTCACCCTTTCATAGGCTGAGATTGGTGTAGAAAAGCTAGTCAAGAGTCCCATTGTGTCAGAGTGGAAAGACCTCAAAAGTTGAAAACATTCTCCTGCTGCTTGGGATTGGAGGTTGATTGAGGCTTTTTATGAACACATCTGGCAGGAAATGACATCTGTAGCAACAGCTGGCTGGATAAAGACTGAGGATGGGTAGGGCTATGTTCAGTGATGAATGGTGCTTTAAATTCCTACCCAGATTTTTCCAAAGTGAGTCCTATTACAACTATAGAGGGAATAATTGGCCAAGGAACTGTTGTGTTTGGCTTTTGCACAGCAAAGTATTCTGTGTGTCCTTTTAAAGCTTTGCAGGCAAACGAAATGGGTGTGCCTTTTGTGCTTTTCCCACACCTCACAGACCCAGCCCAATCCTTGAGAGAGTTGGGGATCGGGGGTGGGATTTAACAATAGATTATTGGAACTTGAGAATACACCTAAGCCTTAGCCTTGCAGGCAGTATAAATTAGTACGAGATGCCATTTAAGCCCCCATATTATTTTCTATTTCTCCTTGGAACTACTTTGTGCACTGGGAATTAGCTTAAAAAATACATGTGATTATTGACTAAGTATCTTCCCAATCTAGTATTACTAGATTGTGAGCTCTAGGAAGGGAAGAATGGTGTCCAACATGTCTGTCTTGTTCACCATGGCATCATGAGCAATTTTTAGTACCAAGCTTGTAGTAGGTGCTTATTGAGTGATCAGAAATAAGTGTTGTAGAGTAATGAATGATAATATCAATTATTATCAATAATAAAAAACATTAACATGAGTCATTTGGAGTATGGGAAAAACTGGGTTCATATCTTTGCTTCACTACTTAAATTCACATGCTTAGGTAAATCATTTTGACTCTGAGGTCTTCAGTAACTTATCTTATAAAATATGAACAGTAATACCTGCCTTAAAGGGTTGTTGTGAAATCTGAAAGAAATCATTCATTTCAAGCTCTTAGTGTAATGGTTAATGCACAGTTAGCATTGTTATTTGTTGCTAGTATAATTATTATTGTTACATTTCACAGCTCTCTTACACTTATTTAAATGTACTGGTTGGAAGAAATTACATTATTTTTTAAACCACTTTACTGAGGTATTATTGACACACAAAAACTCTATATATTTAATGTATGCAACTGATTAATTTAGAGATAAGTACACACCTGTGAAACTGTCACCACCATCTACACCATAATCCTATCCATCACCTCCAAAATTTTCTTCCCACTCTCTTATTGGTGATGATGATGGTGACGGTAATAAGAACACAACAATGATCCACAGCTCCCGCAGCCACCACTCAGTATGTATGGTTTGTGTCTCCTAATCGAGGAACTGTTCACTAATTTTTCTTCAAGAATGAACTGGCTGAATTGTGGACCCCTGGTTTCACCAACTTTAGAGCACGCTCTGTGTGGTCTTTTACCCTGCTTTCCCAACAATAACACAAATATTAGCTAATTTATAAACTGCTAATGTACGACTAACCCTTTGCAATCTATTTCATAGTTGATCCATGTAACAACACAGGGAGGCCGATCTTACTATCACCTTTTTACAGAGAAGGAAGTTGAGAGTCAAATGAATAAAATAGAGTTGCAGGGCCAGTCAGTGCTGGTGAGAAAAGAACATTGAACTCAGTCTGAATCCGGAGTCTGGAGTACTGGTCGGTACACGCACAGTCTATAGAAGTACTCAGCATTTACTTGGTGAAAAAAGAAGGGAATAGATTGAGATTTGTAGATTCTTGATCCTATTTCATGGTCTAGACTCTAGGACAGGGCCAGAGAGGACACCTGCTATGGGGTACAAGTCCCTTTTCCATAGAAGCTATGTCCAGATTAACCCAGCAAGTGGAGTGGGGGAGAGGAGATAAAGAAATGCCAGCAGACCCGGGGTGTTTTATCCTCTTCAGCAGCTTGAGAACTTAGGCAGACAACCTGCTAGGGGGGCTAAGACCTGAAGACCAAGATGTCAGTTAGGACTGGAAAGGCATCCTGACACAGGCAGAGCAAATTGCTCATCGCAATCCAAGTTTGTAGCTGAAACAAGCTGAGGGGAGTCATGCCACAGAACCTGAATATGAACTGTGAATGACTATCTTCTAGGGTCATCATCGAATTTTGATAATAAGATTGGACACTTGATTTCCTTGATGAAACGTGGAGCGGTGCTTGTTGACATGGGAAGGTTGAGTGAATTTGCATTTCGTTTTTCTCTGTGGAGGGGTCATCCATTCTCTGCCTATCCTTTATCAGAGCAGAGTTTGACTATGAATATTTCATGAAGGGGGATTCAGGGCACCTACTGGTGGAAACTGGGGAAGCCACTGGCTATCTTAGCTGAGGTGAGCAGAGTATACCTACAATGATAAATACCAAAAAGATAGAGATCCATCTGCCCATCTCTCTATCTGTCCACACATTTACCTGCCAACTCACCTACTCATAATTTCGTACAGCTCTCCATCATCCAAGAAATATTTACTGATGTTTCTATATAGTTAGTATGCTAAGCATTGGGGATACAGAGAGAACATCAGGGACAGGGTCTCCTGACCTTGGAAAGTTTACAGTCTTGGGGAAGGAGGCCCTGTAGCTTCTAGTGGTTAGGAAATGCATATTTTATCTTTTTTATTTCAGGCTTGAATCCCCCTTTGTTACATAATATGGAAACAAGAGATGTATGTTGGATGAGTGAAGGAACAAACTGAAGAGACACTGTTAAAAGAATGCATGATCAGGAGAAGAGGAAGCCTGGCCCAGTTCAGGAGACAGGGCCTGAGGCTAGGGTAGGAAGGGAAACACCCACAGACTGGCAGAGCTATGAAAGCAGAGAGAAGTTCAGGGGGTGAGCCCTGGAGCTGGAAATATATTTTCCTCCAAATGTCTGTGTCTTGAAGATTAACCACTGCCAAGATTCTTGAATGTTGGGAATGAGACATTTTTAACCTGGGGTTCATGGATAGAATTCAAGGAGTCTGAACTGGGATGTGAAAAAAAAATGACATCTTTATGTACTTTCACTTTAACTGCAAAGTTAGCATTTCCTTCATTATGAATATAGACGACAAAGCAGTGTTTTTTTTAACAGAATCTGTGACTGTCATCTATCAAATCATACATCTTTTCATATCACATTACAGTTGATGTTAATATCCCAAAATATTATTTATGCTCATCACTCACTACTTTGAAATTATGGTTGTTATTAGGTCTGCTGCTAGATCTTTTTATTTAATCCATTAATAAAGAAACTGGTCTCTTGCCAAATCACAAGTTTGTTTTTAAAATATTTTGATAACTCTATTGCAATACTATTGATGTTCCTTGTAGTCCTTTATGTCCTATTTTTATGAATTTAAAAACATTCTGAGAAGGGGTTCATAGTCTTTTTCTTTTTCCATCCCTGTGACTTAATTTTATAACTGGAAGCTTGTACCTCTTAATCTCCTTCACTGATTTTGCCCATACCCTCACTCCCTCTCCCTGATAACCACCAGTCTGTTCTCTGTCTCTATGAATCTGTTGGCCTTGTCTTCTTTAGACCAAAATGGAGGTTTAAGGCACCTACAAAACAGTTTGAGAACTTGTGGTTTAGATACAAATGCCTTTTTATGCATTCGGAAAGATTGAGACTCGGGCTGTTTGGGGTGCTGGAGGATTGAGGTTAAGGAAATAATGTTTAGAACCACAATTCTTATATTGACTAGCTTGTGTTGAATGGTGTTCCCAAGGGCGGCCCTGAGAGGGTGATTTGATGCAAGCTCTTGACTCCCTTTGAGTCTTTATGACTGGGAAACTCTCCCCAGGTTTTTCTCACTGCCCCACTGGTGGGCTTCCCTGGCAAAGCCTATTGACTAGGAAGGAAAATTTAGCTCATCATTTCACAACTAGAACCTAGAGGAAGATACTACCCTCCAGATGCTTGTACCAGACTTCGAATTTATTACCATTTCAACATGAGTAATGAATGCCATGTGTTGTGCGATGTGTTCTTTTAAGTTTATTAAATCACCCGGGTGCTATTCCAATTGGTGTTATCATCTTTTGAAGAGATATGAAATTTACGGTTGCAGTTTGCTCTATTTAGATAATTTTGACACTTTTCCCCCTGTATGGTTCTTTTTTTTTTTTTTTTTTTTTTCGTATTCGCCATGGAAGTAGAATGTTTCAAATAACTAGTTTAGAGCTAAGCTGATAAAACTAACAGATCCATAAATTGGGTCATGAATGATCCTTTAAGGTGCCTGCTATGTCTGAGAGGTGAGCCAAAGCAGCTGAGTGGGAATGAGCGCACTCTGAGACAGAGGAGTAGAGGGGGATAAGAGTCCCAACATAGAACCCGAAGGATTCTGAGCTGGCTTCAGTTGCCGCTGTGTATGCAGATTGAAACTGATTAGTCAGCGCATCCAGGAGGGAGTCCTGTCTCTCCAGGAATGGCTCTAAATGGGGTTGAGGAAGTAAGTGCCATGTTGAATTAGCTCCAGGCTTTGTTCCGACATGGCCAGGAGCCGTGGCTCAATAGCATGTCCATCCAGTTATCCGCTCATTGTACCCCTGCCGTTTTCCTTGTAAGATTTAGAAGAGTGAAACTAAAAAGTCTCCTATTTTCCTTTGCCATGTCTCTTCATCACTCAAAACCAAATCCTTTTTTCCAACTTTATTATTAAACATTGAATTTAAAAGTATACAATGAATGAATCACAAAATGTCTGTTGCATACCCACCATCCAGATCTAATGCCTGCGAACATTTCGCCACTTTGCTCTGTCCACACATGTATGTGTGTGGGCATGTTTCACGTGAATGTAACCATAGTACATTGCAGTTATCTACTGCAAAATCTTCAGCCTGCATCTTCTAAGAATATTCTGTTCATAATCACAACTTTTACACACCTAGGAAATAATTAACAATAATTCCCTATTATCTAAAATATAGTAAATATTAAGAAGCCTGGGTGGCTCAGTAGGTTGAGTCCAACTCTTGATTTCAGCTCAGCTCTTGATCTTAGAGTTGTGAGTTCAAACCCTCCCTTGGACTCCACACTGGGTGTGAAGCCTACTTAAAAAATAATAATAAATAAAAGATTAAAAAAATACAACAAATATTAAGATCTTCCCCGTTGTTCCCCAAATACACTTTTAAATACCTCTTTAAAAACTGTAATTCCATCAAGGTTTACACATTCCTTTTGACTAGTATACCTTTGAACTTCTCTAAATCTAGAGCAAGAGTTCTCAACATTTTTGTTTTCAAGATGCCTTTATAATAGTAAAAATACTGAAGAGCTTTTGTTCAGGTGTCTTATGTCTGTGTTAGAAATTGAAACTGAAACTTTTGGAAATGTAGGAATGTGTGACTGCATATTCCATTATCTGCTACACAGTGATATCATCACACCTTTTGCAGTTTCTGGAAAACTCCACTGTATACTCATGAGAGGTGGGAGCAAAGAAGGCAGAAAACCTCGTAGTATTGCTGTGAAATAATTTTGACTTGGCAAATCCCTTAAAAGAGTCTGGGGACTTGGACCACACTTTGAGGACCACACTGCTGACCTAGAGTAATTCCCTAAAAGTTTTCTTTTTCTGATAGCTTTTTTCCTTTCAAAATTTGTTAATGAAAATTTAAATTATGAAAAAGAATTGTAGAGAATTCTTCTGACTCTTTGTGGTGAGTCACTAGTGCTACTGGAAGTGTGGTGATAAGAGAGCTAGTACTGATTGGAACAGGCAAGTAGGCTCAGCATTCTGAGCTGTGCAGCTGCCCCTTTGTGTCAGTTTCCTCATCTGTAAAATGAGGTTTGTAACGCCCATCTCACCATTGTATTGTAGGAATTAAAGAAAAATGCATATTGTGTGGCTAAGACAGTGCCTGGTACATAGTAAATACTTAATAAGTGTTATTATCATCCATAGCAGTAGTTTTCAATGGGGAGTGACTTTGCATGGTACCCCATGCATATATGCATGTGCACGCACACACATACACAGAGGACTTGGCAATGTCTAGAGATATTTTTAGTCACCACAGTGGGGGTGAGGGGATGTGCTGCTGGTATCTAGTGAGTAAGGGCCAGGTGTCTTAGTACTTTGGGGTTGCTATAACCCAATACCGTATTTCTTATAATCTGGAGTCTGGGAAGTCCAGGATCAAAGCATCGGCAGCTTTGGTGTCTGGCAAGGGCCTGCTTCCTGGTTTGTTGATGGCCATCTTCCCCCTGTGTCCTCCCGTGGTAGAAGGGGCAAGGGAGCTCTATGGGGCCTCTTTTATAGGTACATTAGTCCCATTCATGAGGGTTCCATCCTCATGACTTAATCACCACATGAAGAGCCTACCTCCTAACACCATCACCACGGTGGGGTGGGCGGTAGGTTTCACCATGTGAGTTGTTTGGGTGATGAGATACAAACATGTAGTCCATAACATCAGGGATGCTGCCAAACATCCTAAAATGCACTGGAAGGACCCCTAAGCAGGGAATTATACAGCCCCAAATGCCACCAATGCAGAGGTTGTGAAATCTCTGTGTATAGCCAATTATAATGGGTTTAGTCAAGCTAATCATCATTGAGATGTATTAAAATACATCTAATTTTTAACTCTAGTCTCCTATAGCCAGTGTATGTGTGGATTGTCGTCAACACTTACCAAACCCCTACTCAGTTCAAGGCACTACGCTAGATGCTGTAGGGGATGCAGCCATGTGGAACATTGTGCGCAAAGCTAGTGTAAAAGCAGTTGGAAAGCACCATATTCTGGGTCCTCTTGCCTTTATTTTTCCTAGCCACTTGGCTTTCCCTGTCACAGACATTCAAGGGGCAACTGTGGGTCCTAAAGTTGGTAGTTGGAACTTGGTAGGAAAGCTTCTTCTAGCTTCTTCTGTGTTTCATTCTAGGTGAAGCAGATATATGTAAATGGGGCAGTAGCCTTCTTTCTAGGGACCGGTCAGTCCTCAAGACATTCTAGGTGTTGTGGGATTCTGTGCCCACCTGGGACCCACCCATCGATGAGACAGATATTTATGGTGTGCTGCCTTCTCTCCCGGATGCCTGCCCTTCTTGCTTTTAACTTCTCCATGTGCCTCTTGCCATGACTGTCCTGTCTGTCTGCTTTGTTCCTGCTTCATTTGTTTTAGTGGCTGACTTTTAAGTAGTAACATCTTGAGGGAACTGCATCTCTTGGCACAGAGTTCCTTGATCTGTGTTGTATTCTGGAATCAGTTGTGATTACCTTAAAAAAATAAAGGTTCTGGTTATTCTTCCCAGAGATTCTCCTGTAAGACTCAGTAATCTTTTTCTTTTTTAAAGATTTTATTTATTTATTTCACAGAGAGAGAGAGAGAGATCACAAGTAGGCAGAGAGGCAGGCAGAGAGAGAGGGGGAAGCAGGTTTCCCACTGAGCAGAGAGCCTGATGCGGGGCTCGATCCCAGGACCCTGAGATCATGACCTGAGCCGAAGGCAGAGGCCTTAACCCACTGAGCCACTCAGGTGCGCCAAGACTCAGTAATCTTGATGTTAATCTCCAATAGGGATTCTTGCAGTCAAGGTGGAGAATCTTTGTCCCAGGTCTTTGTCCCAGAAAATGCACTTTACATGTCAGAAAATGGGAATTCCATTGCTGGGACTTGCTGGCATTTGGTCCTCATGTTGCATGTTCCTTTTCTTTTTTCCTAATTCCTTGATCCCATAGAAAAGTAATGCTGCTTCTAGTTGAGAATTCTCCTCTGACTTCTCACTGTCTTCAGAATAAAGATAGTTCCCCAGAAAGGGGAACCCTCCTACACTGTTGGTGGGAATGTAAGCTCGTGCAGCTGCTCTGGAAAACAGCATGGAGGTTCCTCAAAAAGTTGAAAATAGAGCTACTCTAGGACCCAGCAATCGCACTACTGGGTATTTACACTAAAGATACAAATGCATGTGCACCCGAATGTTTATAGCAGCAATGTCCACAATAGCCAAACTGTGGAAAGAACCTAGATGTCCATCCACAGATGAATGGATAAAGAAGATGTGGTATATATATACAATGGAATACTATGCAGCCATCAAAAGAAATGAAATCTTGCCATTTGCAACAACATGGTTGGAACTAGAGGGTATTATGCTGAGCAAAATAAGTCAGTCAGAGAAAGACAACTATCATATGATCTCTCTGATATGAGGAATTTGAGAGGCAGGGTGGGGGTTTGTTGGGGGGTAGGGAAGGAAAAAATGAATCAAGGTGGGATCAGTATGCGCTATGATGAGTGCTATGAAGTGTGTAAACCTGGCGATTCACAGATCTGTACCCCTGGGGCTAATAATACATTATATGTTAATTAAAAAAAAAGATGGGATCAGGAGGGAGACAAACCATAAGAGACTCTTAATCTCACAAAACAAACTGAGGGTTGCTGGGGGGTGGGGGATAGGGAGAGGGTGGTTGGGTTATGGACATTGGGGAGGTTATGTGCTATGGTGAGTGTTGTGAAATGTGTAAGACTGATGATTCATAGACCTGTACCCCTGGGGCAAATACTGCATTATATGTTAATAAAAATAATTTAAAAATAAATAAAAGATCACACCTATGTAATCACTTCCCAGATTAAAAAAGTAGATGATTAAATTACTCTAGAAACTAAAAAAAAAAAAAAAAAAGATAGTTCCACAGTCCCTTCCTAACACACAAGACCCTGCACACTCTTGTCCTTAACCACCTCTCTCTCATCACATGTGCTCTCTCCCTGATCATTGTGCTCCAGCTGCATTGACCTTCTTTTCATCTCCTCAAACAAACTGTTCTCTATCTGAGAACTTTGCACCTGCAAACTGTCCTCTGTGCCTTTAAATTCCTTCTTCTTCCTCTCTAGGCACCTGGCTCCATCTTCTCTACTCTCAGCTTTAAATCCATCCCATCAGACAGGCAGTCTCTGACTTCTACCCCTAAAAGTGGTTCCTGCTTATTATCTCACACACCACCTTATTCCTTTCATTTCTAGCATTAGTTATGTTGACAAAATATTTGGGATGGTGTGTTTGCTGTTTCCCCAAACAGTGAGTGTTCTGGGGGAAGTGAGCCGTTCATTGGTCACTGTCCTATTCCCAGCACCTGGTTTGGTGTTTGGTATATCATCGTCGCTCAGGAAATTATTTAGTGGATGAATGAGTGAATAAATGAATCAGTACATGACTAGACTTTCTCTAGCTGTTTTCCTGTATTTCCCTAGTGCCACTAATCTTAGAGCCTAGAAAACTCAGAATGGGAGAGAAGAGAGGTCTGCTCTAGTCTCTTGGGCCTTCACACTTGTCCTGGGCCTCACTGCTTTCAGAGACCTCGTGTCCACATGCCTGCCAGAGCTGGACAGAGCCACACAATGCCCTCAGAGCCCACAGAAGTGGGGGCTGGTGTCAGCAGGCCTTGGCTTCTCAGAGGCATCTGCTGAAAGCAGTTGTTGGCACGAGTGTGCCGAGAGAGTAGCAGAGCTGAGGAAATGTCAGAGGGTGAATGGGATAATCAGGCCCTAGCCGTCAAAACTGCCACCCACTCAAGCCTGTCAGATTCTACAAGAGAAATCTTCCAGACATGTCAGCTTCTTCACATGTCTAATGGCAGAGAAAAGGATGCACCTGAGGGAGGCTTGTGGGGCCAGTCCTGATTGACTGGAGCCTTTTGGAGCCTGACTGGGCATATCCAATGTGGGCAGGAAGGCCATTTAGAGGAATGCCAGCTAGAGAGGGAGGCAAGGGAAACTCTTTTGAGGTACCAGTGCCCGATTAAGTTCCCAGTGTATGAAATAAGTGCCCAAATGACCCTTATTATTTCATTTCCCCTTTTGTTTCTTCTTTGTGGGTGCTCATGAAACTAAGCAAAGACCTTGTAATCCCTTGGCATAGTAAACCAAGTTCAGGACAGTCTACAGTAATACTGTATAATGTTCCCGTAACAAGGCATATTACTGCAGTTGTTTCATTAATAATATTCTGTGGATCTCTCAGGTATATTATGAGAGTTGGGAGCAGAGAACAGTGGACAAGACAGACCAGATCTGTCCCTTTGGAGCCTACATTCCAGTAGGGACAGATGGTGACAATATGTTATTTAAAGTCCTAAGTAAACAAGGTACTTATAGACTGTGATGAATTCCACAGAAGGAAGCAAGTGCTATGATAAGGAGTGGCCTGGGGGTGGAGCGGGGATGTCTACTTTAGATAGCTGAGGAAGTGATGTAGATGGGAACCTGAAGGAGGAATTATAACCTACATCTCCCTTCCCTCTTTTTATTTTTTTCTGAATAAAGAGTAGGTCTTTATTTCTCCTGTTTTAAAGAATCAAAGAGAAATTGTTACTTGAAAATACCAGGATGGCGGAGATGTGATGCTTATGAGCTAACCCAGGATCCTTCACTAATCTCACAGGGACTGGTCCTGATTTCACCACCACTGCGGTTTACATGGACATAATCTCTCTTACCTATGTGGACCCCCATAAGTGTTTCATTTTGTCTCCTTATCAGACACACACAAATGATATGAGGAAAAGCCTACAAATGTGTGGCCCTGGGGATCTGGCTTGTTCTTTGCAAGGCTGTTCCAACTCCACCCCAAGCTAAATTGAGGTTGGTAAAGAAAGATACCTGGAACTCCACCTAATTTCAGGACAAATCATTGCTGATATTTACAGAGTAAAGGCATTTGGCTTTATTGATGGACTCCACAGTGTTTGTGGTTCTTGTTTCTTCTGTTTGTTTCATTAACAGTTGCATTTAACTTTCATAATGATCATATTTTGGGGGGTTTATTTTATACCCACCCCCACCCACTGAAATATTCTTAAGTTGAAAGAAAGCTGGGCTTAGTTAATTCCTCTTGCTTATTTTCTAATACATACATTTAGGGATATACATTTTCCTCTGTGAACTACTTTGGCTGTATCCTATCACATTTGCCTTGCAAACCCGTCATTAAATTCTATGTAGTTTGCAATTTCCATTTTGATTTTCACTTTTAATTTTTAAATTATCAAGTATAACTGTAGTTTGGGGGATTCATTTTGCGTTCTTTATTTCTAATTTTACAAGATTGATGGAGTAATTGTAGTACAGTAACTAATCCAACTTGAACAAAATCTTGAGATTTTCTTTGTGGTCTGATTCACAAATTTAAAAATGTGTACTTGAAGATTGTATGTTGCCTGTTTGTATTATTTGGGTTGATCAAATGCTTTATAGATTTTCTTATTTTCTGCTTCATGTATGGCTTTCTTTTAATTTATCTTCTCTAGTTGGTGTTTCCTTGGAAAATCTCTATTAATATTATTTTCTTGTTTAGCTTTAGCACCAAGACAGAAATTACAAAGTGGCAAGAAGAAAAAGAAAGAACCCTTTCACCACTTCTCCAGATGAGTAAAGGGGATGTGTCTGCTAATGAGATTTTACAGGGATATGGGGCTGAACTTATGTAATAAAACTGCCTGTGGCAAGGACATCTCTGCAGAGCCTGAGGGATCTGCCTCTGGACCACTTTCAGGGGATGACAGTGGTTGCATTGGCTACATAATGAGACATTTCTAGAGCTACAGCACTTTGTCCACAAGGCAGGAGTGGGGAGAATTCTAGCAACCCACACCATCAACCAGTACACTTTTTAAAAAGGACTTTTAAAAAGGACTCAGAAAAATATAAAATTAAGGTCATCTCTGAGGTCTTTGCTGAGCTGAATAAACCTTGAAGCAAAAATCGTATCTTTTTCCAAAGCTTAACACAGGGCTTTAGAGATCTATGAGAAAGAACAGCACTTTGAACATAAGGCTTGATAGGTAGCATAAAGCACAAGAGGTGGTTCTAATAACCGCTAGGGCTGCTGGAAAGTACTTCTGGAGTAATCAGTGACACAATTGTACATTTTTCAGGCTTTTCTGCAATCCCTTATCTGGGAGCATAAACAGGCTGGATCTAGGTTGGATCATTTTCCTCTTCAGATAAAACTGTAGCCTCCAAGGGCTCAGGGAAGGGACAGGGAGGTAGCTATGCATAATTCCTCATTTAACTGAACCAGCACCCTCTTCCTCCCCTCTTCACTGTCATAGAGATGGCAGTTTTCTAACTGTGTGTGTGACAATGCTTTTGACAGCATGCTCCTC
Source organism: Mellivora capensis (assembly GCA_004024625.1). Classification (NCBI taxonomy): domain Eukaryota; kingdom Metazoa; phylum Chordata; class Mammalia; order Carnivora; family Mustelidae; genus Mellivora; species Mellivora capensis. Next base: position 64,174 of record PISX010002383.1, on the reverse strand, counting down.
CTCTCTTCCCTCCACTCCTGTTTTATATGCCTGTTTTTATACATGAGGTCGTTTACCATTATCTGGGAAATGTGTCTGTCTGGTCTGAAGTCACTGGACTGGTAGCAGATGGAGCACACTTTTGACCCCTTTGGTGTGTTAGATTCTCCCTAGCTTGTTTTATCTCACTCAGTTGCTCTGGGGCTGGTTGCCCATGCTTTGGGTAGGGGAAGCATTACCATAATTAGATAGTGTTATTAATCAGGATTCTCCACAGAAACAGAAACTACACACACACACACACACACACACACACGCACATTTATTGTAAAGAATTGGCTCATGTGATTATAGAGGCTGACAAGTCCCAAGATCTGCTTTGACAAACTGGAGATCCAGGAGAGTCCAAAGTATAGATCTGAGTCCAACCATCTGAGAACGAGGAGAGTTGATGGTGTAAGTTCCAGTCTGATTCCAGAGTCAGGAGAACAGAGAAGACCAGCGTCCCAGCTTGAAGACAGTTAGGCAGAGAAAGCAAATTCTCCCTGACTCAGCCTTTTTAAAAAATCAAAGTATAATTAACATAACTGTTACCTTAGTTTCATGTGTACAAATACTGATCCAATAGTTCCACACATTCCTCATTGCTAACCATGGTAAGTGTAGTCACCATATGATGTTATTTCAATATTACTGACTACATTTTTTATGCTGTAGTTTTCATCTCTGTGACTTACTTAGATTATAACTGGAAGCTTGTAACTCATAATCCCCCTTACTCAGCCTATTTGTTCTCTTCAGGTGTCGGGTGGGTTGGGTGAATCCCACCCACACTGGGGAAGGCAATGTGCTATACTTAGTCTACTAATTGAAATGTTAATCTCATTGAGAAACACCTGCACAGACACACCCAGAATAACGTTTAACCAAATATCTGGGTGCCCTTTCACCCAGTCAAGTCGACACATAAAATTAAGCATCATAGTACACAAGTAGTATTCATGATATGTTACAAAATTTAAAAGGGAACAATCCTTACCCCTGCACTCAATCCATTAGTTTTGCCTGAGCACCCATACACAATACTTGAATACCAACAAAAAATTCACAACTCAAAACTAAGTTAAACAAAAACAAAATGGTATTTCACAAAGCTGAAAATTCCAGAGGGTGTGTCTTTTTTTTTTTTTCCCTATTAGGTGGAATGGATCTGAATCCTCTAATGATGCCTCAAAGAATTGATCTCAAATCCTTTCCTCTGTTTTGCCTTCATTCTCAGTCTCTCTGCTCTCAGTGGGATCGTGGCCACCAGCAGCCTCTATTTTACCTACATCAGGCAGCTGAATTTCTGCAAAAGCCCCTGTTATTTATGTTCCTTCAGTTAGCTTGGGTCACATATCCATCCCTAAGTCAGACCTATTAAAATGAGTGCAATAAACTGACTGCCTGAGGTCAAACCACAGGGAAAGAGAATGAGGAAGGGATGACTCCTGAGTAGACACTTAGGGTATCGAAACTAGAAGAAGTTAAACATAGAGTTGCCATATGACCTAGCAATTACATACCAAATTCATAGGTCCACAAAAAGACTTGTACATGAATGTTTATAGCAACGCTACTCATAAAACCAAATGTCCATCAGCTGATTAACAGATAAACAAAATGTGACCTAACCATACAGTGGAATATTATTCAACCATGAAAAGGAATGAAATTTTGGGGAGCCTGGGTAGCTCAGTTGTTTAAGTGTCTGACTCTTGGTTTTGGTTCAGGTCACAATCTCAAGGTTGTGAGATGGAGTCTTGCGTCAGGCTCTGTACTAGGTGTAGAGCCCGCTTAACATTCTCTCTCCCTCTGCCCCTTCCCTCTTCTTTAAAAAAAGAAAAAGTAATGAAGTATTGATACACGCTACAAGGTGAATGAACCTTGAAAACATGATACTTGAATGAAAGAAGCCAGACACAAAAGATCAAATATTGTCTGAATTCCACTTATGTCAAATATCCAGATAGGCAGATTCATAGACGCAAAGCAGATATATGGTTTCTAGGATTGGGAAGGGACTGCTTAATGGATGTGACATTTCCTTTTTTTTTTTTTTATTCAAGTATGATTAACATATGGTGTCATATTGGTTTCAGTGTACACTATAATGATTCAACAATTCTGTACATTATTCAGTGTTCATCATGGTAAGTGTACTTTAGGGAAATCTTGCCATTTGCAACATGGATAGATCTAGAGGGTATCAGTGAATTCAGTCAGAGAAAGACAGATACCATATGATTTCACTCCAATCACTCATAGGTGGAATTTAAGGAACAAAATAAAGAAAGGAAAAAAAGAGACTAGCAAAAACCCAGACTCCTAAATATGGGGAAAATCTGGTGGTTGTCAGAGGGGGTGAGGGTGGGTGAAAATAGGTGAAGGTTCATTTTGGGGCAATGAAAATGTTCTGGAACTAGATGGTGATGAGGGTCACACAATATTGTGAGCACACTAAATGTCAGTAATGGTTAATTTTATGTTGTTGTTATGTTTTACCATAACAAACATAGTACATATGAACCCATTTTGAATTAAAATGGAAAAAACTAGAGGAAGCAAGATCGGAACGATGAGTGGGCAAAATTATTCTATAGCCCATGTCCATAGGGAACTCATCAAGAACAAAAACAGCACCAATGAAACTAGTGGTTATGGGGTGAGGCTTGGAACATGGAGAATCATATATGCTTACATCTTTGGAGTCACCAGGCCTAATTTTCATCTTCAAATTTCTGCTTTTTGATACTGTCAGAGGTCCTGGGCATCTGTGGAAAAAGTAGCTGTCCTCATTATGGTGTGGATCCCCAACTCACACACATTCCTTTTTTATTCAGATGCAGTTGAAAGTCCTGGGCACCTGACAGGGATGTCGTTCTTATCAGTTCAACCATATGGGTTCATTGAGTTTCTCTTACGTACCTGGTATTTTATTAGACATGGGTATGTCTTTATGGTAAATCTAATACCTACATTGAATTAGTACTTATTATGTGCCACGATCTTTGCTAGATATTTTTTCATTCGATTCTCACAACAGCCCTGTGAGATGGGTACTATTATTGTCTGCCCTTTACAGATGAGAAAACTGAGGCTCAGAGTTTATGGAAATGGTCCTGCCAGATAGCAGAGGCAGGATTAAAAACATAGAGCCCCCTGATGCTGAAATCCCTGCTCTAAACCATCTAGCATAGTAAACGAGGACAAATGCCGGATGCACTTAGCCCCACGCAAACCAGAGAAGCATCCATTAGAAAGCACAAATTAGACCATCTTGCTGTCTTCTGTGGATTCCCTATTTATAGAGTGCCCAGTGGATGCTTTTTCTAACTTAAGCTAGAAGGTTTTCTTTGAAAGTTTCAATCTGCAACTTAAAAGCAAAGCAAGAGAAGAAAAGAGCTGGGAGTGCACTTCACCAAAAGCTGTTCTGAAATCTGAGAGCAAGGACACAGGAGGAGAAAGATTATCATCTTATTAGCGTAGGAGGATAAAGATGATCAGGCAGGGATGCTCCATTATTTATAGGAATCCAGCTCTTTTCTATACACTTCACTGAGGCATTTGATATATTTGTGCTGGAGATTAACACTGATGTTATTTTCTTTAATGTCTGTTTTTAGTGTATGCAATGCATGTTGGCATTCAGGAAATTCAGCCAGAGGAGAAAAACAATAGTATTAATTAGGAATGTCAGTCATGGGTGTTATGAAATTCAAAACTGCCAAGTTTCTGGAGCATTTAGTGGTAATTATAATAGACTGTGGAGACAAGCTGTTCTTCGTTTCCTATACAGAAATGCACAGTTTGATGGGCAAGTGATCAAAGTGCTCATGCAAACCCTTGTGAAAGAGTGTCTCTCTCTTGCCCTGTTATTTTTAGGACTCTATGCTTTTGCTAATTCAGAGCTGCCCATAGAGAGGAGACCATTGGTGAATATAAGGCCCCTTGTCTTTCGTAATTTAAAATTGCTATTTAATTTTTTTCGATATCTCCACACAAGTTGGAGTATGTGGGGTCGGGGGGGGTGGGTTGGAGGGAGATGTAAATGATACCATCCACTAGCCTGGCAGTATATTCAGATTTAAATCACAGCCATAGCCTTTTTCTAGGTAAAGTCACACATTTAATCAATTTTCTCTCAAAGTGATGAATAATAAAAACCTATCCTCTGTTCTTTGGATAACCCAGTTAAATGGGTAAAGAGATTTGCATTTTTGAGAATTGGAATAAAGGGGTTGCCACTTCCGTGGATTTTCTCAGGTTTCTGGTTAGAGGATTATGTTTCCTGATTTGTTTTGGGAGTATTCTTATCAGCCCAGGGGCATAGAATAGAATCATGGGGATACAAGAATTCTAAAGCTGGTACCTTGATTTCTTATATTACCTTATGTGAGCTTTAGAATGGCCCCTTGAGACTGTCTAGGGAGATCCCAACCCACCCAATGAGGAGACTGAGTTTCAGAGATCAAGACAATTGCCCGAGGTTATTCAGATACTGGGTATCAGGAGAGCTTCTGAATTTATGGTTGGTGTTGTCTGTACTTCACTTCATTATTTCCTGCCATTTCTGGACATGCCATTGGGCCTTTGTATGTGCTGTCTTCTATGTTTGTTATGGTACCTTTCTTGAATATGGCTTTAGGCACATCTCTTTCTTAATGGGCAGGCACTTCTCTCTAGAAAGGACCTACCTTGTAGGTAATGGTTAAGTGTGTCATGTTCCCTATAAGGCTAATATTTCACCTGATTCAAACAAAAACTATCAGTCAGACAGGGCTCAGAGTAAGTCCTATTTTCCCAGGAAAGGGCAGAGCAGCGAGAGTTTCAGAATCATCCATCTCTGATTCTTTTTTCCTATAACCACCACCTCCATTAGCTGGAGATAATGATGTCAAGAGGAGAAAAGTCTACCTGTTGTTGGTTCACCTATAATTTCTGGGACTTACAAGAAGCCCAGCAAAATTCAGTGATAACTGACGGTCCCGGACAGATGTAGAAATAAAGGAGGTATGAGTAGAGGTCCTTTGCTGTATGTGTGTCTCTGGGTTTTTATTTTAAATAATTAGTAGCGGGTCTTTCTTCATTTTGAACTTTTTCAGAAATAATTGGGGAGCCTGAGGTTGAGCCAGTAATTGCCAGGAGATGTGTTGCCCGTGGACAAGCCTCTACTCCAGGGCTGGTAAGATAGTGGAAATGCCCCTACCCCCTCCCAGCAGTTTGGAAGAATGTCTAGAGCATCTCTGCATCCTTTGGAAAAGCAGGGCACGTTTTCCTGCTGACACACACAAGCCTTATAATTTAGCATTAGAAAAGAAAAATGGTTTAGAACAAGAAAATATATTTAGAGCTCATTATTCAAGTAGGAGTCACAGAGAAGGGGCAAGGACGGAGCCAGTCAACAAGAAACAGCTCACATTACAGGGTCAGAAGGAAGCATGTGCCTGGCACTCAGAAGCCAGGCAGGAAACTGCTTCAAGGGCGACAGGGTCCATATCAAGGTTGGGAATCGGTAAGAGAAGATGCCCTGGGTTGAGTAAGTCTGTCCTAGAGACTTGGTCTAGAACTGCTCCCTTGCCTGTCCTCTCCTTTCTCTGGCTCCTAGCAAAGGTCATTTCACAGTGAATTTCCATGTTCCAGCCCCAAGGAGGCCACCACTTGGCATCTAAATATTGCCGATGCTGTCATGGAGGCTGGAACTAGGTGTTCCATCAAATGGAAGGAGGACTGTGAGGCAGCTGTTTTGATTGGGCAAAGTTTATGTCTGCCTTTGGGTGGAAGGCTACAGCTGCAGTAGCTGCAGTTCCCCACCCCACCCCTTTAACCCTCATCCCATTTTGACTTGGATCTCTGCTTTCTCTTTAGCTACCTGCTGTGCCAACCTGTCAACCAACTGTCTCTACCCCTCACTCCTCAACTTTATATACATAAACATTACAAAGTATGTCATGATCATCTCTGGCCATATTCTAGGACTTGCAGCCCTTTTCTGTATTGCTGAAGGCTTGTTACTATGGACTGTTCAGCATTTGGCTTGTGTTACCTGCTTCAGCCTACAACTTTTCTCGTTAACATCAAGGCTGGTTGCAATAAAGAAGAAGGGATAAGAAAACCCCATGTCTCACAGTACATCCAGGGGGAAAGGAGAAGGAACTAATGCTTTCTGAAGACCAACTGTGTGCCAGGGATTGTGGTAGTTGCTTTGTAAACATTATCCATTGCAATTCAATGATTATTCCTTGCTTATGCATTGTGTGTCCAGTGCTGTTCTAGGAGGTGGTTATAGAGTGGAAGACAAGGAAGATATATTAAATTATCATAGTTCTTAGAGTCTACAAGGGGGGCATGTAGATAAGAAGGAATTACAAGCATAATAGATGTTATACAAGGAGGAGCATAGGGTATAGTGAAAATCTTCATAGTGAAAGGCAACTGGATTTAACCTGATTTAAGGGGCAGGGAAGGTGTTTCTGAGTAACTGATATTTATGCTAAGACTCAAAGAATGAACACGATTTCTCTCTCATGTAATCTCCATCTTTCTCTAAAATGGATATAATACTCATATATACTTTGCAAGTGGGGGAACTGAGCTTTGATGACAGGAGGTACCATATCCAGGTACAACTAGATAGTGATGGATCCAGGATTCCGTCTCCAGTTTGACTCCAGAAGATACCTCTCTCCCATCAGATTCTGGTTCTTCTTGGGGCTTTATTAAAACATGTTGATGAAGAGATTTAGAAAGTGAAGGTAGAGGGGGGCTTTCTGGCAATGCTCAGGTTCTCCTTGCGGAGAACTGGAAGCATCCCCTAGTGTGCGTGGAACATCACGGAGGGGCACAAACATCAACTTCAGATTCAGATCTTGTTTGGTGACTCTTATAAGTCTTTGTAATTTCAGGGTTGGCAATTTCTCCATCCCTATGGTAAAAACATTTTTGTACAAGTTCAAAGACATAATGTATGGCAGGTTATGGCACATGGCAGGTATTTGAAAGTAGCACACCTCAGGGTCGTAAGGAAGGAGGAGAGAGATGAACAGCCCAGGAGGTTGTGTTTGTAAGAGGCCATTTATTGCAGTTGTTTCTGGACTTTGGGCTAAACGTGTCTATGCTGAAAAAGATAGAAGCATCCCTTTGGGTTTTCAGCCAGGCGGCCACAGATGTGGACAATAGAGAACTCAGCTCACGTGCCCAATGGGAAGAAGACAATTGCTCCCCAAACACAGCTGCCTCCTTCTCAATTGGACCCAACTTTGCCAGATAATGGAAACATAGAAAACAAGGCACGGGAAAAACGAGCTGTTTATGTTTAAACATGGCAATCGAACCTCAACACTGAGCCTTCTTGGATGGCATCCGTGTGTCATCTCACAGCCTGTGTGGCTGTGGGGCCCAGCCTATGGATTTCCAAGACTGTGCTGCAGCCCATCTGTCAGGGAGAGATGGATGATTAATGGCATCTGTTCCAGATGTCCTCTCTCATTGGGGATGGTGCATGTGGAAACTCTCTGCCTCCTTTTCACTTCTCTTCTAGCAGCTCCTGGAAGTTGCAGACATTGCTTGGAAGAAAAGAAGGGAGTACAGAGCTCTTGCTGAATGTGGTTTTAGGAGACATACTCCTGTTTCTGGGAACAACATCTTCTGTGCCTAGAGGCTCTGTGGGCTAAGCCTTGTCCACAGAGCAAGTCGGATGGAGATCATTGAAAGGATTAAGGCATCATACCTTTCTGTTCACCTTCCTAACTTGTCCGTCCATCCATCTGTCCAGCCAGCCAGCCAGCGATCCACCCACTTATCAAGCCATCCAGCCATCTTTTATTTATTAAAATTACATTTATTGAACAATTGTGTATCTGTCACCATACATTATACATATTTCACCTATAACTTAGGGAGCACTTCAGAGTTAAGGGGATGCTAGATCCAGCCAGCCTGAATTAGAATCCTGAGTTTCCCTCTTACTAGTTATTTGGCCTTGAGCAAGCCACTCAACCTCTTGGGGATTCCATTTCCTGATGCACAAAATATCAACTCACAGAGCTCCTGTGATGACCAAATGAGATTGTGCATGAAAGTGCCTATTATTAGACACATGGTAATGTTCTGTTAATATTAGTATTATGACTTACATCATTTTTTTCTTTTTAATTTTAATTTTATTTTTATTGAGGTATAATTGACATATGACATGTTAGTCTCAGGTATACAACATAATGATCCGGTATATGTACATATTGCAAAGCGATTGCCACAATAAGCCTAAAGTGTCCATTAATGGATAAATGGATAAAGAAAATGTGTGTGTGTGCATGCACACACATATATACACACACACACACAGAAATGCTATGCAACCATAAAAAGAACAAAATCTTGCCATTTGCAACAATGTGGTTGGACCTTGAGGTTTTACACTAAGTGAAATAAGTAGAGAAAGACAAATACCATATGATCTCTTAACATCTGGAGCCTATTGTTTTATTTTAATTCCAATAAAGTTAACATACAGTGTTATATTAGTTTCAAGTGTACAATATAGTGATTGAGCAATTCCATACATCACCCAGTGCCCATTACAAGTGCACTCTTTAATCCGCATCACCTATTTCACCCTTCCTCCCACCTCCCCTCTGTAACCATCAGTTTGTTTCCTATAGTTAAGAATCTCTTTCTTGGTTTCTTTCTCTCTTTCCTTTGCTCATTTGTTTGGTTTTTAAAATTCCATATATGAGTGAAATCATAAGGCATTTGTCTTTCGCTGACTTATTTGGCTTAGCATAACACTCTCTAGATCCATGCACATCAATGCAAATGGTAAGATTTCATCCTTTTTATGGCTGAATAATATTCCTCTCTCTCTCTCTCTCTCTCTGTGTGTGTGTGTGTGTGTGTGTGTGTGTAATGCTACCTGGCATTTGTGTACACACACACACACACATTTTCCTTGTTCATTCACAGATAGTTGGACTGCTTCCATTATTTGACTATTGCAAATAATGCTGTGATAAACATAGGGGTGCATGTATCTCTTTGAATTAGTATTTTTGTATTTTTTTAAACATTTCATTTTTTTAAAAAGATTTTATTTATTTATTTGAGAGAGAGGCAGTGAGAGAGCATGAGCAAGGAGAAGGTCAGAGGGAGAAGCAGACTCCCCGTGGAGCTGGGAGCCTGATGCGGGACTCGATCCTGAGTCTCTGGGATCATGACCTGAGCCAAAGGCAGTCGTCCAACCAACTGAGCCACCCAGGCATCCCTAAACATTTCATTTTTAAGTAATCTCTACATCCAGTGCGGGGCTCAGACTTAAAACCCTGAGATCAAGAGTTGCATACTCTACTGACTGAGCCGACAGGCACCCCAGTGTTTTTGTATCCTGGGGGTAAATACCCAGTAGTGCAAGTCCTGGATCATAGGGTAGTTCGATTTTTAACTTTTTGAGGATCCTGCATGCTGTTTTCCACAGTAGTTGCACCAGTTTGCATTCCCACCAATAATGTACAAGGGTTCCTTTTTCTCCACATCCTCTCCAAAATTTGGTGTTATTTGTGTTTTTTATTTTGGCTGTTCTGACAGGTGTGAGGTGATATCTCATTGCAGTTTTTGTTTGCATTTCCCTGATGATGAGTAATGCTGAGCATCTTCTCTTGTGTCTTTTGGCCATCTGTCTGTCTTCTTTGGAGAAATGTCTGTTCGTGTCTTCTGACCACTTTTTAATTGGATTTTATGTTTTTCAAGTGTTGATTTGTGGAAGTTCTTTATATGTTTTGTATACTAACCCTTCATTGGATATATCATTTGCAAATATCTTCTCCCATTCCATAGGTTGCCTTTTAGTTTTGCGGATTGTTTCCTTTGCTGTGCAGAAACTTTATTTTGATGTCCCCTTCCCTCTCCTGGCAGCTCTGTGTTGGCACATGAGTGTGGGGCCAATTTAATGCTTCCTCCTGGAAGCATTAATTGGTTCTGGAAGGAGAGATTAGAAACTGTTTTTTGATAGCACCAGCTAGTTAGTGCTCTCCGAAGAGGGCGATGTGGTCTGTTCTGTGGTGCCATCTGGCTCTGAGTGACTGGTCGTCTCTCTCTCTCTTTTTTTATTCAGATACAGTTAACATCAGTGTTATATTAGTTTCAGGTATGCCATATAATGATTCAAGAATTCTATAAATTTCTCATTGCTTATCACAAGTGTACTCTTAATACCCTTTATTTAGCCCATTACCCTACCTACCTTCCCTCGGGTAACCACCAGTTTTTTCTCTGTATCCAAGAGTCTGTGGTTTTTTTAGTGTCTTTTTTCCCCTTGTTTGTCCATTTGTGTTGTTTCTTGAGTTCCACATCTGAGTGAAATCATACAGTATTTGTCTTTTTCTGATGGCTTATTTCATTTAGCATTGTACACTGTAGCTCTACCCATACTGTCCCAAATGGCAAGATCATGTTCTTTTTTCTGGCTGAGTAATATTCTGTTGTGTGTATGCAGCATCTCCTCTTTATCACAGTGGTGGGTCTTGTTCTTTGGCTTCCATAGCAATTTGGTGGACAGTTTAATATCTTTCTGAAGAGCTCATTTACTGAATAAGCAAATTTCTGCCAGTTACTCTCATTTGTATCTAAGAGCCCGACAATACAGGAAATAAAGAGGTGTAAGTGTGTGCTGGGGTAGGAGTGTGGAGATGGGGATGGGGAAGTTATGATTGTCTTCTTGACAGAAGTCCAATAGTGCCGAATAGTCAAATAAGCCCAACTAGAGAGTCCTGTCCTGAATGATCACCTGGTTAATCATTGCTTACTTCTGGGTGCTTCAATTGCTTAGGAGCTCATTAGCTGCTGTGGTAGACATATGAGAACCTATACGAAGGTCTCTGCTCCTCCTCCAGTACTTCCTACTGCCCGTTTTCTTTAGAGAAATGTTACCTGGCATTGTCTGCATTTGTGTTCTCACAGCAAAGTGATGGTGATACATGCAGGGTTGTTAAATCCATTTTGGGTCAGCCCCCTGTTCCAGCACGGTTGCAGCTGTTTCTCAACATCCTCTCTTCCTGTGCTCGTTTGCAAACCCAGCTCACGAGTGAGGGTGGACAGATTCCTGGGAAAGAACGATGGCTTAATTAATGGTAATGCAAAGGATGTAGGTGCCTCGGTGATTGGGTCTCTGTGAATGCAGAAGTGGATGGAAGGCTGAGATGCAAAATAGGATAATTGAACTGTTAGCTGAACTGGAATTTAGCAGTTAATCACTTTTATGAAACCTGCATCTCAATTCATTACTCCATTTAAGCCTTGTAGCAATACAGCACTGTTCAGCTAATTGGTAAACAGGAGCCAGGCAGAGTATCCAGACAGGGCAAGGCTAGCAAAGGTACCGTGGTATTTTCCATGAGTGCACATCTCCATTCAGTCCAGCTAGGAGTTGCCTGTTAGCTTCATGCTCTTTCCCAGAAAGAGAAACTAAACAGCACTAAACAACATATTGAAGTCATGCTCCTACATCCCAGATAATGTTGCTGACCATCAGTTGTGTTCCTGAAGTTCTCTAGCCAATTAATAACTGCTAATGAACTTTTTAGTATGGTGAATAAGACAGTAGGTTTTGGCAGGACAGCTATCCATATAGGAGATAGGACTATACGGTATGGCATTAGGCAAACTTAATCCTCCTCTGAACCTCTTTCCTCAGGTGTGTTGTAGTGAGGATTATATGGAGTGCATTTCATAATGAAGCAAAGTGTCTTGTATAGAGCCTGGTATTTAGTATGTATTCAGTGAATGCTAGGTCTTACTGTTATCTTTCACCTAGAAATCGTTTCTTGTTTTAAGAAAAGGGGGAATTAAAAAATATCTCTACTATGTGTTTATTGTATCAGACAAAAACTGAAGGCAAGATTAGAGTAAGGAGCTGATTGATTTAATAGAAGTTTATCAACAAAAACTTTGAAAAAGAAAAGACTGTCTAGGAACAAAAGAAGACATGAAGGGCATGTGTTTTGGATGAGAGGGCGAATACAGGAGGGTGAATACATCGAGAAACTTTTTATTGTTTGGGGTGGGATGTTTAATGAAAATAGGGCCTTAATCTGCTGGAGGGTTTTTGTTTTTGTTTTTGTTTTTGTTTTGCTTAATAGAGGACTAAAGAAGCCCCATCTGAAAACAAAACAAAACAAAACTTCATTTTGGAGTTGAGACCATTATACTCCAAAATCCTAGTGAATCTTCTCTTCCTATTTAATTTCAGAGCACCCCTTCTCTTTCCTAGGACCCAGACATGGAACTATGGGGAGGTAAGGTAGACACAAATCCGAGTGTAGGCCTCCACTGTATGTTTAGAATCGTCCTTCTTCTTTAATGACTATGACCTTCTTATTGAGTCAAGCTACAGGTTTTTGCTTCCCTTACAAATACACATCTTTCCCATCTCAACAAATAAGCCTCTTGGAGGCATAAACTTGGCAATCATGTGTAGAGGTGGTAGAAGTTGTGGAGGTGGATAAAAGGAAGAGTGCTGAGAAAGAAGAAAAAAGTCTGAAGACACAACCAAAATAGCAACTCTTAGGGGTCATCAAAAGCATTGGGCTCTTAGGAAAAACATTTTGGAACTCTGAGAAAAGATACCCATGTTAAGGTGGTTCATTCATTCTCCCATTCAGCCATCATTTATGGAGAACCTGCTATGCCCCAGGTATAGTTATAAATACTAGATATAGAGTAATGAACAGTGCATTCTAGGCTTGTATTTGTGGGATAATCAGAATATGAAATTCATAACTATAAGTAAGATAAAATTGAAATGTTTAAATGCTGTTGAAGGAAATAGGGTAAAGTGATGATGTGCTAAGGAGGGTATCTTAGATAAGCACAAAGACCTCTCTGACCAGGTAAGATTTGATCTGAAACATGTAGGATTAAAAAGATCCAAGCATGTAAAGAGCAGATGGGATGTTCCAGGGAGTGTTATCAACATATGCAAAGGTCCTGAGGTAGAAATGAACATAAAAATTCACTTGGCTGAAGAAGAGAGTATAAATGATGTGAAATGGATCTGGAGATGATGGAACTTTGAAGGGTATGATATGTTCCTGTGTGCATTGGGATGCATTAACACATCTTCCCCTTGTAGAAATGCATGAGCACTGGGTCTAGAGGGCTGCGATATATTAACTCATGTAAGAGACAGTCATAGTTTGGTTTCAGATTACTGTTTCATGTCAGGCACTGGGGTATACGACACTGAAAGCTATTAATGTAAATTAATGATTGCTCCTGCTGGCTTTGTTACAGTTTACTCCAATGAGGGATTAATAAATGCATCATGCCTTGCAAATTTGCATCCATTAAAAACCTTACCATCATGGGGCACCATTGATCCCCTTTGGGGGTCTAAGAATAAAAAAAAATAACACACAGCTGTTGCAACTAGTGTTCAATATAAACTGGTTAAAATGAGGTAATCGATGGAAAAGCACTTTGAAAAAAGAGACTCACTCTATAATTATCAGGTGGTACCAGAGATAAGAAAGATGCGATTTGACAGTCACAGTCTCCATGCCCCTGACACACACTTGCGGTTGAAGAGATTATCATGTGGTAATCCCTAACTCATGCCAGGAGCTTTCATAAATGTATTTACTTCTAATCCTGATAGCACTGGGAGGGTAAGTATTATCCCCATTTTACAGATCACACAACTGAGTTTCATAAGATAAATAATTGCCCAAAGTCTCATGGCTAGGAATAGGAAGATTGTGTGTTTTCCTCCAAGGCTGTCTGACTGTAACAACACTACGCTGAACGAGAGGTGTCTAAATCCTTGGCGGCCACACATTGAGTTGATGGAAGAGTTTGAGAGATTCTTGAATTTTTCCTCATCAGAACTGACAACCAGATATGTGAAATATATTGTTGCTCTTTCTTTAAAAGTGGTAACTTCACATTTCAAAGACTGGCTGCCGACAAAATTTACCACTGGTAAAATATAGAGCCACACAGTTCACAGATGTGGGCGTGACCCAGGCTCTACCTTTTGCCGAAGCTGTGAATGTGGACAAATTATTTAACCTCTTTGGGACTCTGCTCATTCATTTATAAAATAGGGCTAATAGGAATGCTTACCTCTTAGGGTTGTTGTAAGGATTTACTGAGATAAAGCATTGAAATTGCTTAGCACTATGCCTGCTGTATAATAAGCTCTTACTAAAAGTCACCTAGTATTTTCTCTTTCCTGAAGGATTTGAACAATATTAATATGGAGAAAGTAAATTTGTAGTTGGCAATGGCAGTGTTAGCCTCCATTTTGTTGGAAGAAGCAAGGAAATGATTGTTTTGATTTTGCTTAAATCTAGAAAATATTACCGAAGTCTCAGATTCTTTGAACCTGAGTTTTTCAACTGTGGGTGCAAAGTTGAATCACTGGGAGAGCTTTTGAAAAATACTAGGGGTCCCTCCTTAGAGGTTCTGATTCAGTTGCTCTGGAGCCTAGGCATCAGATGTCTTAGAAAGCATCCTGGGGTGAAAAACCACTCCATTCCATTGGCTGTGGAGTTCAAAGGTCATGGGGTGCCTCCATCTTCCTCTGCAGACTTGACATATGTTGGTACAGTAGTCTGTACCTTCCACATGACAATACTTATCCCCTCTTTTATCACCACTATTATAGGGATGTGTGTGTGTATGTCTTTAGGATTAGCCTCGTGCAAACATGTAACTTCCTCTTGGTCCTTTCAAGTGTTCCAATCAAGTGTTCCAAGGAAGGACACCTGTATAAAAAATGACCCTACTGCTTAGGGAAGTGACTTCTGGACATGTTTTAAATGGGACACAAAGTTGGGAGTTATCCAGCCCTTTTAATCAGCTTCTTCCTCTGCAGGGAGCTATTGAAGCTATCAAATTATATTTCAGGTATATTGCCTCAGACTATAATGAAGTGTGTCAAAATGAATGATTGGCTGCTATATTGGGACCCTGTCCTGAGTTGTTTATATTTATTTATATTTTAAGGTTGCTTAGGAGTATTTGATTCCCTGGGCTGTGATTCACATGAGTCTTTAAAATATTTTTATGTGATGCTGCACATGAGTTCAGGCATCCGTGACCTCCAGAGCATGGGGCAGTGACAGTTTATGTGATTTCCCAGGTACAGATAGACTGAGCCATTAATGAATGGGGGTGGGCAGCCAGCCTTATCCTTGGTTTTATTAGGATCTGTTGTAAAGTGTGTGTGATAGAAATCGTTGTGTTTCTCTCCCAGCTGAGATGAACAGGTCTCATAAGCAGACATGGAGAGAGAAGGAAAGAAGTATGTGTAGTGGTTGGTGTGGCTTTTTAGCCAGATCAGCGGCAATTGGAACCAGGTGGGTTGGATAACTCTGTACTGCAGCTCCAAGAGGTAGATATCACCAGCCTATTAAGGACATCACTGGCTTTTTGACTGGACACCCAGAAATTGATGCACTGCCTTTGGTTCTATTATGTTCTCAAACTTTAATTAAGTTTATACCTCTCCCACCTGGACCTCATAAATAGCCTCCAAGTAAGTCGTTTGTCATGGAGGGGCTCTTATGAGTAGATTCATCTTCCAAACAACATTATTATTGCCCAAAGTCCTGCCTTAAATCCATCAACGCAATGCAAGCTTGAGTGCCCTACTCTATTTTGACATGTTATCCCAAGGGGTTATTTTCTGCTGGGCTAGTGGCTAATTCATTAAGTTATCACAAGGTGAAGAATGCAGATACATTATTAGCTTTTAAAATGATGCAACTGGTGATTACAGATAATTAAATTGAACTTCAGTGGTTTTTATTTTTTTTCATGTAAATTAATCTATCCTCATTTGTGAAAGGGCATGCTCTTGGCCCAAGTTGAGGTCATCTCAGATTATATGTAAAGGCATTCCTGGGGGTGGGGGCAAGAGTGAGGGGAGATGGCGTCATCCTCGAGGCCTGGGACTGAGGATTTACACCCTATTTGAGAGACAAAGTGGTAGAATCTAACAAATTTATAAATGCACATTCCTAGGACATGGAAATTCCACATAATCAATGTGCCTTGGACAGACTGTTAGAAGTGCACAGACAGTTGTGAACAAGGATGTTCATTCACAGCAGCAGTGTTTGTAATGGCTGACGTTGGTAAATGACTTAAATGCCTATCAGTGGAGGCATGGACAAGGAAAGTGCAGTGTATTTATGTGATAGACTGTAATGCATCAGTTAGGAATACAGGTTTTTTTTTTTTAATGTAATTTGGCACTTTGATTCCTTGTATCAAAATGGACAGGCTCAAATACAACTTTGAAGAAAGCAAGAGGAAGAAGCTATTTGTATGAATTCTTGACTCTGTATATATAAAGCAGCACCGGATCTGGAATCATATCAGGAGAGTGAGCCCTTGTCAGTGACTACCCAGGAGGAGCTTTGGGTTGGGGAAAATAAGACGAGGCACCATGGTATTACCATTATTTGTAATGGTCTGTTAAAGACGGGGAAGAAGTTATGACAAAATATAAATATTTGTATATTTGGATTGTAGGAATGAGTGTTTTCTCCACTTTTTGTATTTTGTGAAGTTCTCTAAGGAGGATAACAGGAGGGATTTCTGGGAACAGAAAGGGGAAGTGCAGTTGGAGCCAAACCTGGAGACTGCCAGGTGATGAGCCCTCTCCTGCAGCTGCAGGGAAAGGTTCCAGCTTTGTCTCTGTGGAAGGCTATTGAGAGATGACTCAACAGTGGGTCTCCCTTCTCGACTTGTGATCATCCACTAAGGAATTTGGTCTTGGTACATACCCAGTTTTCTCCTTCTAAGGGCAGCATGAGTTGATTTTTCTCCACATACAGATTTTCCAAAAGTACATAAGAAGACCCATTACTTCTAATACAAATAATGCCTGTGACAGTAGAGGGAGGAGAGTATGTATCAACTGAAGGTAAGATTCCAGTTGCTGTTTGATAAGCTCCCTGGACTTCTCTTTCTGCTTCCTTCTCTGCCACTCGCAGGTACTTCCCCTGGGAGGGGCATTTGCGTCCAAAAATGTGGCCAAGAAATAGAAAGTAGAGGATTGTTCCTTCTGATGAGATGACAAGATTTTAGCCCCTAGTTTGAGAAATTCAAACCAGTGTTATTTTTGGCACAGGGATACTTACTCAGCTTGTGACTAAAGTCACAAGCACAAGAATGGGAGTCACAAAGCCAGTACAGGATTTTAGCCTTTAGGGCAGGGTGGAGCTACCAGTTGCCTTTACAGTTTTCACTGGTGTCTTGGGTGGGATGAGAGCCAGGGAGGCAGACTGGGTTGAGAATCTGAGAGTCTTCCAAGAGAAAAATCGATCATCCATCCAGTGCTTTTCCATTCTCTCTTTGCTTTCAAACAAGTGGCGTCCCTCCTGTAGTGACACTTGGAACACTAGTTCAAATTTATTTTCTAGAATGTCACAGGTTAGATATTAATTCAGGTATTAATCCAGCAGATATTTATTGACTGCTAGCCACATGATAGACTTTGAGCTGGTCACTCAGGTGCGAAGAAATAATGGTGCACAGAAAGAAGATTATTCTCAAAATGCTCCAGTACAGTAGGACGGATGGAAAATTGAGATTGTGATGCATGCTTAGTAGGAGTTGAGCAACATGTGCAAGAGTCCAAGACTAGAGACTGTTGTGCCTCCATGAAGCTTAAAGTGTTCAGCATTGTGGAGTGTTTGCAAAGGGAGACAGAGGTATGTAGAATAGGCTGCCTACAATCCCCTCCTCACTAATCTGATATATGACCTTGGGTCAGTCATTTAACTTAAGCCTCTCAGCTGTAGAACAGAATACTGATAATTACCACCGAAGACTATCGCAAGTATTAAAAGAGGCAGCAAAAATAAAGAACCACTTTGAAAACTACATTCAGATGATTTGGTACCATTACACAGATTGGGTAAATGGAACCAACATGAAAGATAGCCTTAAATTTAAGTCTAAGACATTGGCTTCTCTGAAAGTCATGTTAGAGAAAATCATTGTAATGTCACTCTCAAATCAGTATCCCCTTAGGCTGGCAAGCTAGCCCAGTTTGCCTGATTTGTCCCAGTTTTAGTACTGAAAGGTTCGTCACCCTGATCTCCCACTCGTGGCTCTACCTCAGAGTCTGAGATACCAGGTATCGATGGTCTCAATGTTGAGTGAACATTTTATATTTTAAAAAATTAGTTTGGATTGTGAATGGCATCCTCCCCTACCAGCTTCAGAGACAAAGCCCTCTCTACTCTGTACCTTTGCAGAAATGCACAGGATGTATACTCATTTTGTTTTTTGTTACCTAGACTCATAGTTGAAGCATTTTCTTCTCTTCCTCTGCAAGGGTCCAAGTTTTAGTAAAAAATACACTTTGAGAAATCAATACAAGATTTGATCCAACCAGGTCAAGCTCTCCAGCTGACCTAATCTTAATGCATTGTGAAAAGTATTTCTATTTATTAAACTCTTAGAGGTCTAAGCAAAAGCTGCAAGAAATGGTGTTTAGATATGAAAGAAAGGGAGCTTGGAAGGCTAAATTTAGATAACACCTGAGTCGCTTTGCGGCTAAGTAGAGTTTAATAGAGGTGCATCTCTGCAATCTTCATATGTGTTTGGCATGACAATTTATTTTGTTTGTCAGGAACGAATACTTAAGGAAAAAAAGTTTTTTGAATTGTAACATGTATTTCATATCAATGAGAACCATTTTGATTTAAAGGCTACTCATTTTCCATAGCAAGCGATAATTTATGTTTGGTGCAAAGCTGGTTGCCCTTGCTTTGATGGGCAGAATTCTCTAATACATTTTGGCTTCTTACAACATGTATTCTGTGTGTGAGACTACAGAGAGGTGGTTCCTGCAGTTTCCAAATGCCCAAGGATATCCTTTACTCTCCAGCTCTGAGGTATTGCCATTGACTGGCCCGAGCATGATCTGGTCTGCATGGATAACACTGAAGAGAAAGGGATTACCTACCCAGTGGCTTATGTGTAGTTAATGGGCTACAGAATTGCAATGACTAAATTAAGGATCACCCAGGCAAAATGGAAAGTTTGTTGGAGAAATGTAGAGGAAGGAAGTAGAGTGGAACACCTGGGTCTCAAAGAACACTCGAACTGGAGACTTAACCATTGCCAGGATCCTATTTTCCTATCTCTCATCTCTGCTTCTCTTGGTATGTGATGTGAAATATCTCTTCCCATAGACCAGCTGTGGGGATGAGGCCGCCATCTGTAGAGGCTCAAGCCTTGTAGTTCCACCTACCAAAAACGGACCCCATTTCTTCCTTTGATAGCCATTCAAAAAACTCAAAAGCAAGATTTTATTTGAACCATCTTGGGTCAAGTACCCAACTTTGAGTCAATACTCTATGGTTTAGAAGGCTTAGCTATGTGATGTAAACATGGCACCTGAAGTCCCACTCCAGTGACCGGGTCACGCCCCGAGAACTGGAATTGAAGAGGGGACAGTCATTCCAGGTAGTGCTGACTACAGGGTTCATTAGTGATTACTTATCTCAGTGCCGTCACCTAAAATTTTAAGGCTTTGGGCACACCATATACCAGTTACCTATTGGTAATGTGGCTGTCATAATATCCACCTCACAGGGTTGTGATAAATAATTATAAATCCATAAGTAACATATATTTAGAGCATAGTACTGTATATAGTATAGGAGGCAGTTGGCAAATGGCAGTTGTGGTTGTAATAGTGGTGAATTTGGTGATGGTGTTAAGGCGAGGGGAGAATAGCATTAGCTGGCTATTAAAATTTCTGTGGAATCCTAAAGACTGGCATATAGGAAAGGTTGCACTAAGCTGAGTAGGGGGTCTTATTTGGCACATCAGAATTGTCTTTTTTGGCCCTTATCACATTTCTCCTTGTCCTCTGCAAAGACCAGAGACCTATCAAGACAAAGATTTCTTGTGGAATTTTTATGTTATGCTCATATTCATTCATTCATTCATTCATTCACTCATTCTCCATTAAGTATATTCAAACTCTTAGGACCTGAGAATTTTTTTAGGGCAAGATATACAGTAGAGAATAGCCCAGGCAAGGTCTTTCATCTTGCAGCAATCAATGTAGTGGGGGGTCCAGACAAACTGAAAGTGACGGGACACATCAATCAATTAACTGTGTATTATGATAATGAGGAGGGAAATAAGCTGGATGATGTTGGAACAATGGGATAAGATGGTCAAGTGAGGTCTCTCTGAAGACATGACACTATTACTCAGAGCTTAAGAAGCAGCAGCCCTGCAAAGAGCCAGAGGGAGATTGTTCCTGGCCCCTTAATGGGGCAGTCATGGCAAAACGTTTGCAGAGGATAAGACCTGGATGTGCTTGATGAAATGAAGGGAGAGCTGGACAGCAGTAAGGAAGGAGGAGCATAGCCTGAGAGGTCATTGAGGTCAACTCAGGTAAGATGGATTGTTTCTCCCTGAGAGTCTTAGTTCTCATTGGTGTCATCTGTTTAACCAGTTATAAGGCGTATGCTGAGCACAGCCATACTTAACACCACCGAAATGCATGTTTTTTGTTGTCATAGCATTGTCAATAGCAATGAAATTCTTGTATATCAGAGGGAATGTTCTCCTAACAGGAATACTCCTCAGTATAGAACTCCCAACAGCCCATGATATTCTTTTTTTTTTCTTTTTAAGATATGATTTATTTATTTGAAAAAGAGTTAGAGAGGGAGAGAGAGCACAGTGTGGAGGGGAAGGGCAGAGGGAGAAGCAGGCTCCCCACTGAGCAGGGAGTCCAGTGCAGGGCTCTATCCCAGGCCCCAAAGATCATGACCTGAGCCAAAGGCAGACACTTAACCAACTGAGCCAGCCACGCACCCCAATCCATGATGTTCTTAAGAAGGGCTTGGGGCATTGTCTGCCTATCTCTTGGGGCTCAGGCAAATCTGTACACAGCTCTCCAAAGGCTAGAATCAGTACTTAAATATTGTGAGAATTGGATAAAATAATAAATGGAACCTCCTTGGCATAGTGCCTGGCATGAAGAAGGCACTCAACTATCACTACTATCATTACCAATTTGCTTTCTAAAAAATGCTCCCATTAGACTTTGAAGGATTTGAGGACATTGACTTGATTTTGCTTCTCTTTGCATCCCAGAAGCTTAGCAGAAGGCCTGTTCATAATTTGTGTTTATTTATAAATGTGTTTTGAATGGTTGGATGGATAAAGAAAACTGATTGTGGGAAGCATGTCTCTCTAGGAAGTTATCTTCCCTGGAGTTGATGTAGATTCTGATGATATCTGGACTGAGGTTTTCTTTTCTTTTCTTTTCTTTTCTTTTCTTTTCTTTTATTTTCAGCATAACAGAATTCATTGTTTATGCACCACACCCAGTGCTCCATGCAATGCGTGCCCTCCATAATACCCACCACCTGGCTTCCGCAACCTCCCACCCCCTCGCCCCTTCAAAACCCTCAGGTTGTTTTTTAGAGTCCATAGTCTCTCATGGTTCATCTCCCCTTCCAATTTCCCTCCACTCCCTTCTCCTCTCCATCTCCCCATGTCCTCCGTGTTATTTGTTATGCTCCGCAAATAAGTGAAACCATATGATAGTTGACTCTCTCTGCTTGACTTATTTCACTCAGCATAATCTCTTCCAGTCCCGCCCATGTTGCTACAAAAGTTGGGTATTCATCCTTTCTGATGGAGGCATCATACTCCATAGTGTAGATGGACCACATCTTCCTTATCCATTTGTCCGTTGAGGGGCATCTTGGTTCTTTCCACAGTTTGGCGACCGTGGCCATTGCTGCTATAAACATTGGGGTACAGATGGCCCTTTTTTTCCTAACAGAATACACAGTATAGTTCTGTTGTTTTGTGTACCTAGGATTTATTTCCCTTTATGACAATGACACCCTAATTTTGCTTTGGGGAACCACTGTACCTATTAGGTAAAGCAGTTATATAGGGAATGGTAAAGTAGCCCCATATTTCCAAAGAAGGGGGGTAAGTGACTTACAGAGGTCGATTTTGCCCTTTTTCCAGAATCGAACCTTGAGTGGAGTGACACAAAGGAAGAAAATAGGATGAGCTTATTTACCTAGCTCTCAGGGAGGCTATCCAAAATACCAACTCCCTGGATACAAGCTGACTTGTAAGCTTCTTGTTCTCCTTCAGTTCTCCAAGCTTCTTGATATTCCTTCAATAAATTGTTTGCTTAATCTCCGTAGTTAAATTCTGTTGCCTGCAACCAAAGATCTGTGAGTGATGAAAGAACATTGTGATGTAAGCCATGAAACAGAAAGACTGCCTGCAGCACCAGGGCTCTGGGAAGCTGGTGATCCCCTCATGATCTCTGTTAGTAGGAGGTGCATAAGGGAGCTGAGCTGGGCCATGCAGTTTGAGACCTGCGTTTTCCTACAGGACGTGCACAGTGGAATGGTTCCGCTGAAGTCTGAGGTCAAGCAGGCAGACTATGATCATAGGAATGTTACTTTGTCTGTAGAAAGAGGAAACATGCTTTAGTGGATTTGAAAGGTAAACAGTAGATGACAGAATGTTGTGTAATACTGTCCAATGACCATAGTTAAGTTTTTGTAACTAGTGAAATGGAACATTTGTACCATCTGAAATTTTCTTCAAGAGTACTACGTGTGTGTATTAACACACTGGTCTCACAGGTGTGTGGCTGGGTCCACTCACAAGGGCACTTACAGCAGATGCTCCAACCTGCTAGAGTCTCCTAGGACTGAAGTTTCAAGGCTGGGATCTGGGTATTCCTTAGTGGACACACTGGCACTGGACAGAATTTCCTGTAAATTCAATCACCATTTATAGGGGTGCTCCATGCTACACAGTGTTTAGAGAAGAAAAGACTTTAGTGGTTAAGAGGTGTGATAGAAAAACTCTTAAGATGACCTTAATAATTTATGGCCTTGTATAATTCATTCCTCTTGAGTTTGCAATAAGACCTGTGACTTGATTCTAACTAATAGAGTACCACAAAGGTAATGGGATGAGATGTCACTTTCTTTGTTACATTTATATATAAATAGATATCATGTATGTGTATACATATGCATATGTGTGTACATCTATATGTGTGTATGTTCCTTCAATGCTTATTTGATAGTTATGTTCTCTAAAGTTTCCATACTTAATAAATACATATGTTCATCATACATACATAATTTATAAGTGTATATGTATATGCACATATTTTCCCTAGGAACAATGGAATAGTGTTTCAGTATTCATTACTTTAGCACTCACAGTGAAAAAAATACATATCGTATACAAATATATATTTGTTTAACATAGAATATTAAATCCTAAAAACAACTCATCTGGTAGATTCTGTTTCTCGGTTTTATAAAATAGAACATAGAGTTTAGAGCTGTCAGGTGACTTGCCTGAAGCCACCCCACTAAGAGGTACCAGACTTGGAATTTAAACCCCATCCAACTTCCTCAAAACCAGAGCCCTTTGCACTGCATTGAATGCCCTTTACCGCATCTGTACTCTGGTCATCTCTGTGGAAGGGCTGGAACAAGAAGGTAGAGTATCACCTTGTTCAACCTTGGCTGGGAATGTGTGTTGAGTACCTCAGCTTTCTCTGCTATGTGTATTTTTGCCCAAATTTCACCAAAAGCACTTCAGTCTTGATTTGGGGGTTGTAAATTTAGCATGTAGGCTAATTCACAAATACTGGATACACAAATAATGAAGATTGACTGTGTGTGTGTGCGTGTGTGCGTGCATGTCACAGAGAAACCTCCCTTGCTGGCCTTGATGAAGGAAACTGCCATATTGTGAAAGGCACCTTTGGGAAATGCTTCATGGCAAGAAACTTGAGGTAGCCTCCATCAGTTGAGATCAGTCTCTGAGCAGTAACCAGCAAGAAAAAGGAACCTCCGTCCTAAAACTAAAGGAGATGAATTCTAATGACCTGAGGGAACCTGGAGTGGTTCTTTCCCTACTTGAGCCTCTGATGAACCCCATCCCCAACCAGCATCTGGATTGCCAACTGGCAAAGACCTTTAGCATATGAGTCAGATAAGCTATGCCTGAACTATTCCAGAGATCCTATAAGATAATAAATGGAGGCTGTTTTAAGGTTTTGAGTTTGTAATAGCTTGTTATGCAGCAATAGAAAAGTGATACAGGAGTTAAGTATTTATACATACCTGAATGGAGACCAGAATCCCTGGTTGAGGAGCTCATCCCCTCTTGTAGTAATTCTGGTGTGATACCTGCCGATGGAGTACCTAAGCCAGCAAGTATGGTGGGGTCATCAGGGTACAAGAGAGAATCTGGCCGCTGAGAAATAGAGAAGTGAGGTTACACCTGGAAGACAATGTAAATAAAGGAGATGCCCAAGCTAAAGCTGTGGCACAAGCAGTCTGTCATCTGAGGGGACAGAAGTAGATAGGTTCTTAGTTTAAAGCATTTATACAGTTTCACAAATGTCTAGACTCACTACAAATCACTCTTTTCTCAGCTGCCCCTGACCCTGGGATATCACGTTAGGGTGTTTTAAGTGTTGGGAAGTTTTTAGTTCCCTGTGAAGGCAGTATTCTGGTTGCCATGGAAGAGAGCTGAGTGGACAGAGGTGGGTTTAATGCATCCTGGTGTGAGTTGTTAAGCACATCAACCCTTCTGTTACCAGCAGTCCCCTTAGATGATAAATCTCCTCCCTCCTGCCAATGGGCACTGTAACCCTTTCCTGACACTAATTTCATAAGGAGGAGATGATGGCTGTGGCGTAATGAAGCTTAGAAACCTTCCAAACTTTAGACTTTTGCATTAAGAGAAAATGATTTTCAGTTTACAATTAGTGTGATTCAAATTTATTTAAACAACACACACAGCAAAAAAAAAATAATCTGAAACTGCATCAAAAAGTTACAATGGAAAAAAAAACACTAACAAAAAAGTTACAATGGGTATGCCTACACGGAGGATATGGGGATGAATTTAACCCCCCTCCCCCCCAATTCCTTTGTGTCCTATACAACTACTTGTGGAACAAAAAAGGTTAAAAAACTCATTATGTATTGGGGAAAAGAGAAAATTATTTTGTAGAGGTCAGGCCCTTCTTTCAATCATACTGTCATGGACAGTGGGTGGTGATAGATTTAAGTGTGGGTGTTTGCAAGGAATGCAAGAAGCATTCTGGTTTCAGAACTTTTGGTGCCAGTGAAATTAAATAATCTTAAATGTCACCTGCAGGGACTCCCTCTTGCCTTCTCTTCTCAGGCTGAAGTCCATAGGTTTGATTCCTTTTGCCTAGAATGCCCTCTTCTCTCTTCTTGTAAACAGTAACTTCTCACTCTTCAATGCCAGTTCAAGGGGTACCCCTTTGTGAAAGCTCCCCTTACCCAAAGGAGGTTAGGGGACACTTCTCTGTGCTGCCTCAGTCCCCCCCACCCCATTACACATTGTAATCGCCCTGGCATTGCTTGATTTCCCCAGTCAGAGTAGATATCTTTGGTGTCTATTGCCAGTGTCTAGCATAGAGCTTGAGGGCACAGAGTAAAGTGCTCAGTAAGTGAGATAAATTTGAGCTTAGCTCTCATTTTGCCTCAGAGTTGAAAATGGAGCCCAGCTGTGCTTGGCTCAGAAGTAACCCTAATAGGGTGGGAACAAACATTGTGCTAAACCAAAATGTGTGGCCAGGGATTTTGCATTCTGCATTTTTCATGCCCTAACTGGGGTGTGCATACAAGCCCGAGGGGTAATGATTTACCAACCTAATTTTCCAAGACTGTTATCCTTCATTTTGACACACTATTAAAATCATTTAATTATCACTATTTTGCCTTGTCATTATGGAGGCACTGTGATCCATTATTTAGGGTTTTCAGGTTTTTTGCCTTCCACCTACTTGGGAGGAACAAAGGTTGAGATTTCCTGCACAATTTGAGTTCTGTAACTTGATGAACACAGACTTCTAAGTGAAACCAGCAGGAATTTGGGGGGGGGGTGCTTGGAGTATCAGCTGATGTCCATTTTTACTAAGAACTTATTGGTACTTATCCATTGCTTCAGTAGCACTCTGGATTTTCCTATTCTACAAATATTCTAAGATCATCACTGCCCTTGGATTTGTGTTTTCTGTGCCTGGTGAGCTCTTTCCAAGGGCTTTGCCAAATCACTTCCTTCAGATGATATCTGGTAGATATATGGACCCTGACTCTTGATTTAAATTACTCCACTCACACCTACCTTCCGCTCATTATCACACCACTATTCTCTTCTGTCTGGCTTTCTAATTTTAAAATGTAACATGTTCTTTTTCTAAGAAATTTGGAAACACAGTAATGTATAGAAGTCACCTATAATAATCCTACCATCCTCATACTAATGATGGTAATGTATTTGGGATGTTTTCTTGCAGTGTTCTATGCATTCACATTTTAATTTTTATTTATTTATTTTTGTGATAGAAATTTTCAAACACATTCATAAATAGAGAGGAGAGTTAACAAGTTCCCACGCACCCACCACCCAACTCCAACAATCATCAAATATCCATATATCAAGGTAAATAGTTCATAAGGAAAGGTTCTGGGGCACCTGGGTGGCTCAATCGGTTAAGTGTCTGCCTTTGGGTCAGGTCATGATCTCAAGGTCCTGGGATTGAGCCCAGCGTCAGGCTCCCTGCTCAGCAGGGAGTCTGCTTTCCCTCTCCCTCTGTTCCTTCTCACTACTTGTGCTTGTTCTCTTTCTTTTTCTCTCAAATACATTTTTTTAAAAAATCTTTAAAAAAAAGGAAAAGTTTTTTTATAGAAGGGTCACGGCAAAAAGAGCACGCAGGATGGTAAATCACGTAGAAATCCCTAGCAAGCACTAGAAATTCACCAATTTATAGCTTCTAATGAAATAATAGAGTTAGGCAATAATAATCAATAACTGCTAAAACCGCTAAATAAAAGGATGGTGGAAGGCTTGATGATGGATGTGTCAGGATGACACCACCTGAACCCACTTCTCCATCTTAGGATCATGAAACTGGGAAAACCAGATGTTATGTACCTCCTTATATGATGCAATAGGTAATACCCAGTACCCCCTACGATGCTCTGCTAACAAGAAAATAAATTGCAACTGAATCCAACAAAGCTTTTAATTCTAATTGACAGAGGAGAAAATGAAGATTAGAGCAAAATGTTAAACATGATTTTAGATTTGAATAAAAACATCAAAATCCAGAAAATGGGAAATCCAAGCAGGAAATTATAGAGAATAATATGATAAACCTCCTGTACCCACCTTCCAACTTTATCACATCTAATATAACTTTATATTTGTTTTGAATTTGTAAAGTTTTTTTTTTTAAGGGGCGCCTGAGTGACTCAGTGGGTTAGCTCTGCCTTTGGCTCAGGTCGTGGTCTCTGGGTCCTGGAATCAAACCCCACATCAGGCTCTCTGCTCAGCAGGGAGCTGCTTCCCCCTCTCCCTCTGCCTGCCTCTCTGCCTACTTGTGATCTGTCTCTCTTTCTGTGTCAAATAAATAAAATCTTTTTTTAAAAATTTTTAAACAGATTTTTTTTTTTAAAGTATGATCATTTGAACCCCTGGGTACCAGTCCCTATTCCCATTGTTTTCCTTTTCCACCTGAGTTATTCCCATAGATATATTCTAAATATTTATGAATCCACAGACAAAATATGGTATCTCATGCTTCTTTTTTACTCACCGTTGTTTTCTGATTTATGTATATTTTTACATGTAACTCTAGTTTATTCAATTTATGTTCTATATCATGTTTCCCTGTATGACTATATCACAATTTGTTACCATTCTCATAGTGATGGACTTTGACATTATTTTGTACTTTTTCAAACAAGGCTATGATGAAGATTTGTGAACTTGCATTCTTGTGTTTAGATTAAATATGTGGACGTGAAATTGCACAGTCAGAGGATATTTGCACCTTCAAGTTTACCTGATATTCATAAACTGTCTCCACATGTTCCAAATTCCTCATTGTCTTTATTGCTTTGCACCTCTATATGAATTTAAACAATAATGGCTTAAAATCTGATGGAAAATTATTATAATTTTGATATGAATTGCATTGAATTTTAAGATTTATCTGAGAAGAGTTTGTTACACAGTTTTCCTACGGATGAATATGGTATAGGTCTCACTATTTTTGAGGACTTCATGTCTGTCAAATATGTATGTAAATTATACATTTGAGTAATTAATACATACATTTTCTCTTTTCTCTCAAAAAAGTATCTTCATATTTAATTAATAATGAAACTTATCTATATGAATGGATACATTTTTGTACCATGTGAATGAGAATTTTTTTGTCATATAATTTTGAATTGTTCACTTTGTTTTGGAAATACTTATATGTTGATCTTTATCCATCAGTCTTGTCATATCCTTAGTAATGCTAATAACTTGGTTGTAGATCTTCATAGATATTCTATTTGGTATTCATGTAATTTGTCCAGGCTGTTTTGGCTCTACCTTTCCAATCTCAATAATAAGACTTCTAAGTCTTTGCCTAGGAATATAGATATTATAATTTAATTATATATGATATATTTATTAATGTAACTGTCATATATAATAATACCAGTTAATATGTTACTTATGTTTATTTATTGACACTATGTTTTATTATTTTAAAGATTTTATTTTTTCATTTAGAGAGAGAGAGAAACCATGGATGGGGGGAGGGGCAGAGGGAGAGAATCCGAGAAGACTCCCCACTGAGTGCAGAACATGATGCAGGGCTTGGTCTTACAGCCCTGAGGCATGACTTGAGCTGAAACCAAGAGTTGGATACTTACCTACTGAGCTACCCAGATGCCCCCACTACGTTTATTTTCTATTGCATTAGCTTGAAGACCAAGGGAGGTCTAATGAATAAAATCAGCAGTTGTAGGCGTTCTTTTCCTGTCCTTGACATTGGTGGGATTCCATTTATAGTTTCGCCTTTAAGCATGATCATTGCAGTAGATTTTGATAAATAACTTTCTTGGGTTAGAAAAGTTCCCTACTATGTTAGCTAAGAATTTTTATAATGAACATGTATTAAATTTTATAAAATGCCTGTTCTGCATCAATTGTTATGATTATATGCTTTCCCCTTATCTTTTAATGCAGCACATTACCTTAATAGGAGTTCTGATTTTGAGCCATTATTGGATTCTTGGGATAAACCCTACTTGATCATGATGTATTATTATTTTTAGACCTTGATGAATCCAGTTTTATAGTGCTGTATTTGAATTTTTTTACATCTACGTTGATAAGTGAGAATGGTTTATAATTTTCTCTTCTTATGCTGTCCTTGTTTGATTTTATTACCAAGGTGGTGCTTCCCTTATTAAGGTGAGTCATGACTTTCTTTTTATATTTTCTGAAAAATTTTTATCAGGCAGAACATTACTTGTTCCTTGAAAATTTGATAAAATTTGCCTGTAATTTTTTTTTAACCTTTAGAATGAGCATATTAGACAGGAAAAGCAATTTGGATCCCCAATTCTATTTCTTGTACAGTTACTGGCTTATTGTCATTTCTCTATTTTTTCTTGAGTCAACTTTAGTAATTTATATTTTTCTAGAAAACTATACCTGCAATACACTTTTTTGTTTAGTAGTATGTATAGTTTACTCTTCTGATTTTAAAAATATACCAGAAATACCATTTGAGGGGCGCCTGGGTGGCTCAGTGGGTTAAAGCCTCTGTCTTCGTCTCAGGTCATGATCCCAGGGTCCTGGGATCGAGCCCCGCATTGGGCTCTCTGCTCAGCAGGGGGCCTGCTTCCACCTCTCTCTCTGCCTGCCTCTCTGCCTACTTGTGATCTCTCTCTCTGTCAAATAAATAAATAAAATATTTAAAAAAAAAAAAAAAGAACTACCATTTGACTCAGAAATTTCTCTCCTGGGTACATACCCCAAATATTTGAAAATAGGTATTCAAATAAAAACTTGAAAACAGTGCTTCTTTGAACATTCATGTACAGTAGCCAAAAAGTGAAAACAACCCAATAGCCATCTGCTAATGAATGGGTAGATGAAAGATAGTATATCCAGCAACAGAAAATTTTCTCTGTAAAAAGAAATGAAGCACTGATACATGCTAAAACATGAATGAGTCTTGAAAATAATATGCTAAATGTGGGGAAAAAAAGACAGAAAAAGTCACATAATATATGACTCCATTTATTTGAAATGTCCAAAATGGGCAAATGCAGAGAGACAGAAAGCAAAAAAATGTTATTAGGATATTGGTAGGGATTGTAAATCCCTATCCCTATATATAGATTACTTAGGGTAATATGGATTTTTAATATTAAATCTTCCAATTCATGAACACAGCATGATCTTTTAAAAAGTAAATTTATTGGGTGCCTGGGTGGCTCAGTATGTTGAGCCTCTGCCTTCAGCTTAGGTCATGGTCTCAGGGTCCTGGGATCGAGTCCCACATCGGGCTCTCTGCTCAGCGGGGAGCCTGCTTCCCCCTCTCTCTCTGTCTGCCTCTCTGCCTGCTTGTGATCTTTCTCTGTGTGTCAAATAAATAAATAAAATCTTTTTTTTAAAAGTACATTTATCTATCTATATATACTATGTTATAAGTACATTAAAACTTTATTTTTTAACATTTATTTGTTTTAGAAAAAGAGCCCATGTGAGTGGGGGGGAGAGGGAAAGGGAGAGAAACAGACTCCCTGTTGAGCATGGAGCCTGATGCAGAGCTCCATCTCAGGACCCTGAGATCACCACTTGAGCCAAAAAGAAAGGGTGGTTGCTTAACTGTGCCACCCAAGTGTCCCATATTCAGACTTTTTTAAAAAAGATTATTTATTTATTTGACAGAGAGAAACACAGCGAGAGAGGGAACAGAAGCAGGGGGAGTGGGAGAGGGGGAAGCAGACTTCCCGCTGAGCAGAGAGCCCGATGATGCGGGGCTCCATCCCAGGACCCTAGGATCATGACCTGAGCTGAAGGTAGACACTTAACAACTGAGCCAACCAGGTGCCCCCAGACTTTTTTTAAAAAAGGATTTTATTTATTTGAGAGAGATCATAAGCAGGGGAGCAGCAGAAGGAAAGGGAGAAGCAGGCTTCCTGCTGAGCAGGGAGCCTGATGTGGGGCTTGATCCCAGAACCACAGGATCATGACCTGAGCCAAAGGCAGATGCTTAACTGACTGGGTCACCCAAGCCCCCTCCATATTCAGACTTCTATAAATCATCTAATTTTGTTATTTTTGTTCACGTATTCCCTTTCCTTTTTTTTTTTTTTTCAACTTTTACCTCTTCCTCTTAGGTCAATCAAGTTTACTTGATTTCTTCTACACTAGTTTGGAGCCAATAGATTGGTATACAATCTATTTTCACCTGGGGCAGTTGTACCCCCAGGGAGACATTTGATAATATCCTGAGACCTTTTTTTAAAAAATATTTTATTTATGTATTTGAGAGAGGAAACACAGACTGGTGGAGGGGCAGAGGGAGAGAGACAAGCAGGCTCCCTGCTAAGTGAAGAGCCCAAAGAGGGGCTCCATCCCGGGACCCTGAGATCATGACCTGAGCTGAAGTCAGATGGCCAAGGG
This sequence comes from Mellivora capensis, assembly GCA_004024625.1. Taxonomy (NCBI): domain Eukaryota; kingdom Metazoa; phylum Chordata; class Mammalia; order Carnivora; family Mustelidae; genus Mellivora; species Mellivora capensis. The sequence goes on along the minus strand of PISX010002383.1, from coordinate 32,590 downwards.
ACTGAGCCACCCAGGTGCCCCATATCCTGAAACACTTTTAATTTTCAGCTAGGGGTTAGAGTGTTCCACTGCTGCTAAGCATCCTATAGTGCCCAGGACAGCCCTCCACCACCAGAATTATGCAACCCAAATATCACTAGTGCCAAAGTGGAGAAACCCTCAGTGATACCATGGCGTGAAGGTCACCAGGCATTATCTGACCCTTCTGTTTCTATTAATTGAACTTTTAGTTTAATCTTTTTTGAAATAGTTATTTTTAGAGACACTTAAAATAGATTGCCAACATACTTGGTCAATTTCTGGGCTCAACTTTTTTACCTTCCTCTGTGTTTGTTACCTTTATTCTGACGCCCACTTTGACAGTCCTTTTGGCAAATGTTTGTGGACGGTAAACTCTCTTAGCCTTTCTATATCTGAAAATGTCTTTGTGTTGCTTTCACTCCTGAATCATAGATTGTCTTCCTTCACTTCAGAGACTCCTGTTTGATATGTGTTGGAGCTCTTCAATCAATCATTCTTATCACTTGCTTATCCTCCCTTTTAGTTTGTCTCTCTTTGGTGACTTCTGGGTGCATTCTTCAATTATCCTTCCTTTGATCCTGATTTGGCTCACATGCCCATCCATGAACTTACCATGGGCTGGCCAGATATAGGCCATGTATTTAGTCTTAAGAGTTGTGAGTGGGTTTGGTCCAACCCACAGAGGCTGAGAATAGGCAACAGAAGTTATGATTGTTCAAAGAAAAATAAAAGCATGCTACTAATTTTAAAAGGAGAATGGCACTGGGCAGGCAAACCCAGGAGATGTTCTCTGCAAATATGCTGTCTCCTTGATCAGGATTTTTTTTTTCTTTTTACTGCCTCTCATCCCCATTTCTCTTGCCCTAACGAGCCTAGCAAACTCTATTTATTGTCAAAGATCCTAATGAATCAGCCTTGGCTCCGTGTGATTTGTCTCTTGCACTGCATTATTGGCTAATTGTCTGTCTCCCCTGCCAGACCATGTACTGTCAGCAGCAGAACTATGTCTTCTTCACACTTAGAGCCAAAATAGGGCATAGGAAGAACTTGGGCTCCAAGGTAATACAAACAAATGGAAAAGAAATCATGTGAAAGCTTAGCGTTTCTGTAAAGTTGAGGAGCTTCGTATAGGAAGACCTGACGATGCTCAAGCTTGCACTGAAAAGAACTGCTCTGTAGCCAGATTTGTAGAGATCACAGAAATCCACCTTCCTGCAGGTACACTGGGCAGAGAATCTTTGGATGACCATCCTTCCAAAGCCATGTATTATCTGTAACATCCTTGAAAAATAGGTTGTATTGGAGGTTTTTTTTAGCCCATTTCTGCCTTCCTGGAACTTTGCGTTAAATGCCAGTTTTAATAGTCCTAGCTTCTGGTTTTTTTATATACCAGAAAGTTTTATAAGTTCCTTCAAACAACGTAAACTACCGGAGAGTGGAAGCTGCTGTCTTGTTTGGTGCCGTTCTTCAGTGTCTAGAGCAATGCTTGGTAAACAGGAGGAGCTCAATAGATAGATGGTGACTGAGTGAATAGAAATCTAAGTCTCTACCAAAGTCATGAATAGTTACCAGTGAGAAAGATACAGGGAAAAATCCCCATATCTTTAAAATTAGCAGAAAAGTCCTCAACACTTAGCTTGATGAGTGAGGGAACAAAAGGGGAATTGGTGTGCCCGTGTCTGAGCCTTCAAAGCATTCTGCCCCAATAAGCCTGGAAGGGAACGGATTGGGGAAGGATTCTAAACTCCTAGCTTGCTTTTGTACTTTATGGAGATTTATTTTAACAATAAGCTTGTATAACCTCAATGTTAAGGGTGAGACCATGGGTATCAGCCAACACATCTGGGGATACTAATGATTTTGATCTCTTTAAAAAAAATACTGATTTTTTGACAGAGCAAGAGAGACAGAAACAGATTTTGTGGGGGAGGGGCAGAGGGAGAGACTCTTGGTGCAGACTCCTTGCTGAGTGTGGAGCCTGACAGGGGAGGCAGCTCAGTCTCATGACCCATGAGATCATGACCTGAGCTGAAACCAAGAGTTGGATGCCTACCCATCTGAGCCACCAAGGTGCCCCTTAATGATGTTGATCTGTTAAGGATTTGGGGGGATAGAATGAGATGAATGAAAATGTTGTGTGGGGCCTGGCATTCAGTGAGCTCTGTACTTGTGTATGGGTTGTAGAACTGAGCTTAGTAAATGTTCTCATTTTTATATTTTTTTATATGTCCTCATATTTAAATAACACCATCTGTGATCAGATGAATGGTCTTGGTGGCTGCAAACATGGGGTGAGAGGGGGAGGTGGCTTTCATTTTACTGTGTATATTATAGTTTGACCAACTTCACAGTGCTTCAGTATGCATCGTGGTGTATCCTCAAGTTGTCCCTGTATTAGGTCATTCAGTAAGTACTTCTTAAAGGTATCCTGTGTGCTAGGGTCAACGCTAGGTAGTAGGGAGATAAAGATGAAAAGAATACATTTAGTCCTTGCTCTCAAGGCATTTACAGTCTAGGGTGTGAGAGAGATAGGAAACAAATAATCAGACCTCTACTGTTTAATTACAACCTGCTGCATGTTATGAAGGAGAGGTACAGGTACAATGAACCTACGGGTACAGAGGAACCTACCTGAGAATGGTACAGGCGGACATTGGGAAAAGGCTTTCTGGAGGGTTTGACATTGAAGGCAAATCTTTTAGAAAGATGTGTAAGAGTTGGCCAAGCAAAGAGGGAGGAGAAGCACTGCCCAGGATGGCATTTGTCTCAGTGGAGGGCCAACAGAAGGACGAGACAGCTGGAGCCCAGGGAGCAAGGAGAGTGGCATCAGGTGAAGCCAGGGGCAAATCTTGAAGGCCACCTTGCATCTTTATAAGGGTTTTGGTCTTTATTCTGTGAGTTATGGAAAGCTATTTGAAATTTTAAGTCCAGTAACAACACAGACATTTTAGTGCCTTAGTTAAGAACATAGACTCTGGAGCCAGGATGCTTGGATTTGGATTCCAGTTTGGCTCCTGAGTAAGTTACTTAAATTTCTGAGCCTCTGTTTTCTCATCCATAAAATGGAGATAATAAAAGTCCTTATATTGGGGTGCCTGGGTGGCTCAGTGGGTTAAAGCCTCTGCCTTCAGCTTAGGTCATGATCTCAGGGTCCTGGGATTGAGCCCCCGCATCAGGCTCTCTGCTCAGTGGGGAGTCTGCTTCCCCAACCTCCTCCCCCGCCTGCCTCTCTGTCTACTTGTGATCTCCATCTGTCAAATAAATAAATAAACTCTAAAAAAAAATAGTTCTTATAGGAATGTTGTAACATTATGTGTGTGTGTGTGTGTGTGTGTGTGTGTGTGTGTGTATGAACTATGTGCAGGAATGTGTGTATTGGTGTATATATATGATATATATCATACATCATATGGTATGATGCAGATCATATATGATAAAAGGCTGTAATCATCCTCATTTTATGCATGGTGTGTGTGCATGTGCGTGTGTGTGTTTAGGTGCCTGGCATGCTTGGAATTCTATAAAAATTTAAACTGTCACGGGGCACCTGGGTGGCTCAGTCGTTAAGCGTCTGCCTTCAGCTCAGGTCATGATCCCAGGGTCCTGGGATCAAGCCCCGAATCTGGCTCCCTGCTCGGTGGGGTCCTGCTTCTCCCTCTCCCAACTCCCCCTAGTGTGTTCCCTCTCTTGCTGTCAAACAAATAAATAAAATCTTTTAAAAAAAAATTTAAACTGTCACTATTTCAACTACTATTGTTTTGCTCAGATTAAACCCTCTAAAATCCTTATATAGGAGCTCAAATCTATTCTATGCTCAGAAATAAAAAGCAGCCACATTGTGTTTTTCGGTTTGCCAGGACAGGTTTTTCAGAAGGGGAGAAGGCAGCCTTGCAGTTCTTTTCTCATTAGCTACCTCAAGCAGCTCTCAGGGCTGGTTTAAAAAAAAAAAAAAAAGAGCTGGACTAAACTCCTGAGGTCATCTGATGGGACCCAAAGGGAGGGGAGGCTAAGTCCTGACTCCTGCAAGGGTGTTTAGTTCCCCAGCCATAGGAGGGCAGGAACAGTTAGTTGCAGAAGCTGCTGAATAAAACACCAATAATTTAGATCAAACTTGTGCAAAGAGAGGGCCAAATCTTTTTTGTGTTTCTCTGGAGGAACTCTGGAGGCTAATCCATCACTGGAAGGTAGAAATGAAACACTTGCCGCTTATCTCCCAGAGAAGAGTTGCACACAGAGAGGCCCCCGGAGGTCTGGGGGTTGCCATGACACACAGGGAGAGGTGGGGTATGATTTATTAGCATGTGCACAGCTCTCTTGGCTTTTTGTCCTTTGAGCAGTGCTGGGAGCCAACCAAGCCCAGCTACTTTGCATACTAATAAAGATTGGTGCATGTAATTATTCAGCAGTCACAACGTTATTCCTCAGAGATAAATCATCCCTGGTTTATTTACCCTTCTTCCCTCAAGTTATTTTAAGTTGCCTTTACTGCACCGCATCTCAAGTTGAGTAGAAGCACCAACTACTTTAGTTTTTAAAGCATTTTAGGTAGGAAGGCTTTCATTTAGCTCTGTTGTTATATTTGAGGGGCTCTGCCAGGACCAGCACCAGCGCACTCCTTCGTCATCTTGGCTCGATTATTCTGAGTGTGTGGAAACACATAAAATGACAGGGTGAGATAGGCCAGTGCCAGCACCCTCTTTTGGTTGCCAGGAACCTTTGACATCTTGGGATAGTTTGAATCAGGACTGAGACCTATTTACTTCCTACTCCTTGAGGGATGTATTATATTACCTATCTTCAACGAAAGAGTCATGGCTATGAGGCTCCTGTCTCCAAGGACATTCATGGACCGCCTCTTCCCTCAGCCCATTTATTTGTCCAGTTTTATCTTTGCATCCAAATATGTAACCACCCACACAGTATGCCATCAAGGAGAAGGCTAAATTCCATCAGCAGAGATAGAATAGGATAAATCACTTATTTCTGCAACCATTGATCTTTATCCTAAAAAGCCATCTTAGATCTTGCCTGTATCATTTCCATAATCACCCAAACCAGTAAATCATGGTTTACTGGGTATCTTGGCTTTTGAGAATGTCTGTGACCAGCAAACACTTGACGTTAGTACTTTTTTTTTTTTTTTGAATAGCAACAAAGGAAAAAAAGATGGGAGAGGAGGTGATCAATGTGGGCTCTTTGAGTGTGTAATGAGGAGAGGGAGATGAAACTTGATTTGTATGGTCTCCGGCCATTTAACAAGAGAATAGAGGAACTAGAACATGTGGGGGGAGCTTCGAATCCTGTTGTCATTCCCCTAGAATGCAATGACCACATCCTCTCCAGTTTACTAACCAAAATATCCTTAGTGACTAGAACAGTTCTGTGGGAACATAGTGGACCCCTAATAAATGTTTGTCTAATGAATGTTTCAACATCTTGCATGTTTTCTTTATACTCATATCCCACTTGGAACTTTTCACAGAAGAAGAAAATGCATATAGGTGCATTTCTTTGTGGTCAGTTTAAACATGTCTCCTAATATAGGATGTCTGGGAAGATGCCGGTGGAAATAGAGCCCAGACCAACATGATTTCAAGGTGCCCATTCCCACAAATCTCTTAGCAGTCTTGCTGCTCCTTTAGCAAAAAACCTGCCCTTTGATTTCCCTGGTGTTCTCCCTTCATTCGTGCTGGGTGAGTCATGATGGAGACATGATTTAAAACATAGCCTGAGTGGGAGGAGGGAGCTGATCATTAAAAATGCATTTTCTCTGGGAGTTTGTTTTTAAAACTTTGGACCAGAAAATATGTACAGGAATGTTTGGCTTTTAATAATTAAATCATGCATTGTTTTAATTTTCTCCAGAGTGTCTCTCTAGAGGAAAATAAAGTTGCAAATCCAATATTTATGTCTTTCCTAAAGCATTGGTTGCCAAATGAAATGAGTTTTGTTGTTTTTTTCCTTGATGGTTGATTTGTCTCCAGAGGGCTCCCTTTTGAATTTGCAGGAAGAGTTTAATGTTCCGTGAGAGTGGGGAGGAATCTTTGGAACAGGGGGCAAGAGGGTGTGGGTGTTCTTGGTTTAGGAAGATGCAGGATTTAGAGTGTAGGCCTGTACCCTTACCCCACCCCACTCTTCAGGTTGCTGGCATCTCATTTACCTCACCCCAGTTCACACACAGGCCATTTTCAGCAGGGAGCAGAAGCCTAGCATCCTGTGCAAAATCAATTATTTGTCTGACTGCTTTAGGCAACCTCTCTCTCCCTCGTCCACCAGCCTTGACCATAAGGGGGTGTTCACACATATGAAATGTGAAAAACATCCAGCACACTGAATCAGGATTTCAGTTTTCTAAGACCCTTTCCCTTCACAGGCAACACAAACCTCATCCTTGGGTATTTTCCTATAAGCCTTCAGTAGCGGGACCCACACCCGTGAAGTATCTGAAACCAAGCCAAGCCCTATTTAAGCCAAGAGGGGAAGGTGGGGACCTTCCTCTGTGTGTACAGTTGAAACTTCTTGGCTCTTTTGCAACTACTTCAGGGGAAGACTAACTTCTATAACTGCTGCTTGTGATGTGTTTGATTTTCCAAGTCAGTTATTCTTTAAGGACCTTCAGATGGGGAGTGCATCCTCACAAATGTAGGGCATCTCATGCCTTTAATGGGGAATGTAGTGCCCTGCTCATAAAGGCAGTAGAACCTGGATGTGGTTTAGTAACCACAGAAGATGCCAGGTCTTACCTGGATAGCTAACACCTCTGCTTCTCATCTGTAAGGACCCCAGAGAGTAATTGAGAAACGCAAGTATTATGCCTTCCTCCAACACTCTGGCGACAAATGCAGTGTTTAAAAGCACAGTTTTTAAACACTCCAGGGAAGATACAACTGGCATTCAGCACAGTTCTGTGGTTTACTAGTGTTGCGTCGTTGAGTGGAAACTGGAACTTCTGTGAGCATCAGTAGCCTCATCTATTAAAGAGAAGTGATACTAATGCCTTATTGGTTTTCTGTGAGAATTGAGAAAACCTTTGTAAAGAGCGTGCCATGGTATTTGACAGTATAAGAGAACACTCAGCAGAGATTTGACAGAAAGAAAGTGTAGTAACATATAAAATGCCACCGGAATAGATGGACCTGGGTTCAAATTCCAGCTCTGCTGCTCTGCTACTCTTCCAACTCTGCAATATTGGGGATGCTATTTCTAAGCCTCAGTCCTGTGGTCTTTAAGTGTGGGCACTAATATCCACCTCAGAGGAATTTTCAAGGATTAAATTTGGCAATATATTCATGGTGCCCCATGGCAAATTGCTCTTTTTGTTGTTGTTGAAAGGAGGAATGGATAATAGAGGCTGGCCGCTATGCAGACCCGTCAAACCTTTTGTTGTTTCCTGTTCTCTGGTTCCCTTCTATAATCCCCCCCCCCCCAAAAAAACCTAGAGTAGTCAAATTAGAACTAGGTGTATGAAGAGAGAAATATGTTCTCTGTTGACTGATCATTCATTCATCTCACTTCATTCATATATTCATTATAACTTCATTCAAAAAATATTTTTTAAAAAGTCAAACAAGATGGGGTGTCAGGCACTGTCCCAGGTGCTGGAATTAAAGGGCAGAAAGATACAGTCCTTCCATGTAAGTTCAGAATAATAAGTCTTAGACTTCTGTATATAGAAATTCTTTTGAGAGTCTAATAAAAGACTTTTCTCTCAAGTGGTGGGGCAGGAGAGAAGAATCTGCACATTTAATTCATAATTTTAAGCCATTAATAGACCCACCTGGATCCAGCTTGATTTGAACCTTGTGTCTTGTTTGATTGCCTTGCATCTGCCATTCTTACAGAACTAGTATCCCACTTCTTTAAGAAGCTGACCTCCCCATTCCACTTCAACTGTATGTCTTCCAGTTCCCAAGAATCAGCAAATTTCATAAACACCTCTCTCTGCCCCAGCACACAGACACGATATTCGTCCCCCGTCCACATATACCATTGCTTGGTCCAGTGCTATAAATCATACAGGCTTGGCAAGGGGGAATCTATTTGGGATATATTCAAATTGGGCCAGAGGGAGGATCAGTTCTCTCTGAAAGAATAAGAAAATGTGAAGATCAGAGGCTTGAGAGATTCTAATATCTGGAAGAAACATGTCTGTCGTTACTGAGAATGAACCCAATTTTTGTAGAAAAGCAGATATGAGAGCCAGAGAGAGAGAGAGAAGCTAGTGAGAGAGAGTACCATGGCAGTTTTTGAATCTGCCCCTACCAATGACGTGGGTGTTCAACGTCATTATGAGTCAGTACAACCTACTTTTGCTTAACCTTGGTCAGGGTGAGTTTCTGTCACTTGCAACCCAAACAGCCTTGCTGTTTATATAGCACCTGTGGATCAGTCTTCAGTCTCCAGTCTCCAGTGAGAGACAGATTTGAGGATGTGATTTTATGGCTCGGTGGAATCAGGGTCAGGATGGAAGATGGAATCCTGTGTCCAGCATAGAAGAATGCTTCCTTACTCAGGAATTCCATGAAGAGTGGCTCCCTTGTGTCCTTCAGGAAGAGTGAAGACTGGTTTTTCTGCTCTTTGATCATTGGGAGTGTACATGAGTATGACCTGATGGAGATGGACCAGCCTGGCCTAGTGATGGCAAAATAATAAGAATTTAAAACAGATTCTCATGGTGGAAGGTTTGATCATTTGCTTCCTTTCACCTCCCAAAGTATCCTAGGGTGAGTGTTCAGTAAGACAAATGGCAGCTCCTGGCCTGTATATGTCGATCACAGCATTAATCCATCTCCCATTCTCAGGCCTCCTCCTGACACTTCTGTTTAACAGCAGGCCTCATTAGCTACTTGTGTCAGGCACCTTTCCTGCTGCCTTCTCCCAAAGGAAAATGTTGTCTTCTTCATTCAGGGGCTGAAATCCATCTGACACTAGATATCCCATTGTACATATACAGCATCCACTTAATGAGACCCTTAAACTAGCAGCTCCCATTTATGAAGCTACTTCAGTGTATTGGGTCCTTTAATCAGTTTCCTTAAATACATTGTCTCCTTTGTTCTTCACAGTGGCTCTCAGAGTAGGTATTCTTGCCTTTGGTTGCAGGTGAGTACCTAACAGGTCAAGGTGCTTGACCAAGAGTCTTCAGGTCTCTGACTCAGACTTGCTTGACTCCACAGTTGATGCCCTGGAGGGCAGTGATCTTGTTTAGCAACCAAGGTATCTTCAGAACCTGAGAAAGCTCCCAGTACATTGTTGGCTTCCAAGAACTATGTGCTGGACAGATGAAACATACAGGTATCTGCAGATGCATATGAGAGATGACAAACTCCCAGGAAAGGTCTTTTCTGAGACATACGAGTTTAGAGTCAAAGGTTATGTGATAACTGGTCTGCCACTTTACAGATGAGGAAACTGAGGCCCCGAATTATGGATCATGTAGCCTAGTGTCACACTGTGTAAGGGTTGGAGTGAGGCTTGGCATCCATGCTTTTTTTTCTGTTGCTTTCACTGTATTCTGTGTTGGAGAATACAGATGGGGTTGGGGATGACCGTCTTCCGCCAGTGTCTCGATATATTCCCTTCATCTGTCTGCTTTCCAGCCTCAAAGGTTGAGGGCCTCAACAGGGAGAGGAGACTTTACTGGGCTGCTGCTACTGTGATAACACAAGTCACAATGCTGCCCTAATTGCCTCTATTATAAGCATGGCAGGCCTGGCACATGGTGCGCTCAGGGCAACTCTCCAATTAATCTTTTCTTCTCCGATTAAGGCTTGTATCCTGCATTTGTTGTGGTTGGGAGCATTGGTGTGCAGGATGTTTCAAAGAGTTCCGTGTGATAGAGTGAGTGAAGGAATTTGGGGTTAACCATGCTGACATTATCTCAGACATGATCACTTCATGGTCCGGAACATCTGAAACAATATGGAGCCCATTACCGGCTTTGCGTCCCTGGGGAGACCGGGCATTTGCTGGGCTTGTTGGCAACTGTTGCATTAACACATCAGGCAAGGCAGAGCTGTTGCTGCTGCTTAAAAGACCTGAGAGGGTCAGGAAGGGTTGGAGACGTCTCTCTGTCTTGGCAGAAGCAAGGAAAATACTGACTTACACTGTGTGCTGTTTCCTTCATTAATCAAATACATATTTATTGTACACCCACCTTCATCAGGTCTTGTGTCTGGAGCTGGGGTACAGTGGGAGCGCAAAGAGATATGCCCCTGGACTCCTGTGGCATTTGATCTGGAAGGAGAGACAGTGAGTAATCAAATTATCACAGTAATGAGTGCATAATTGCAGACTAAGGTAGATTCTCTGGAGGCATGGGACAGTTTATTAATTTGATTTAGTAAACACTTACATAGCACTTACTCTATGCCTGATGTTATTCTAAATGCTTTGATAACAATAACTCATTTAATTTTCATAATAGCCCTATCAGATACATATTAGTATGCTTATTATTATCTACATTGTACAAATGAGGAAACTGAGGCATGGAGAGGTTAGGTTAAGTAAGTTGTCCAAGCTCATACAGCTAGTAAGTGGTGAGGCTAAGATCTACACCCATCCAGTCTTGAATCCATAATGTGTGCTCTTAACCACTCAGGGTATCTTCTTTCTGCTGAGAATATATTCCAGAGGAATCCATCACTTTCTGGGGTTTGCTGTAAGCTTTAAAGCACCTATCTGTAAAATAGGTAATACTGTTCCTAGTCTCATAGAAGGTGGTTGTGAGAATTGAGCAATAATAAAAGGCTTAGTGGGTGCCTAATCTTGAATAAGCTTTCAATCAATAATAATTGTTATATAGTAAATAGACAGGGTGAGATTTAAAGGAAGAAAAGAAGATATTAACTAAACAAATAGGGAAATTTCAGGTGAAAGGAACAGCATGGGCAAAGGCCCTGCGGCTGGAGGAGGAATGGCAGGTTAGAGAGACTAAAAGATGGCCAGTGAAGCTTGGTGTGAAATGAAACCAGGGAGGTAAGCTGGAGCCAAATTTCACAGGGCCCATCAAAGACCTTACTAAGGATTGTTTGGGTCTTTACTATCAGGAGCATGGGAGTGCCTCGAAAGATGGTTAAGCAATCAGATTTGCTTCCTGAGAAGGGTTGCTGTAAATCTGGATGTCCACGTGTATCCCAAGGACCTAGTACTTGGCAGGTTGGACACTTTGAGGGTAATAATGATGATGACTGTAGCGACAATAGTAATAGTAACAACTGTTATTGATGGAGTGATTATTCAAGATTAGGCACCTGCTAAGCATTTTATTAGCAATATGTTGCTTAATTCTCACAAATACCTCCTTTGAGCTAGGAATGGTATTACACCCATCTTACAGGTGGGTGCTCTAAAGTTTAGAGAATTTCATAGTTGGTTGTCATTATGTGGCTGATACTTGGCATGACCAGTTACTGAGCCCAGACCCGCCTGATTGTAGACATTGCCTTTTCCCCCAATGATGAACACTTGTCACTAGAGAAGAGAGGACGAAGGGCATGATGGACCTTTCAGCTAATAATCATTACTTAGATGCCAGTATCCTAGGGGCTTCTCATCTTATAGTATCTCATTTAATTCTTACAACAACTGGGTGAGTTAGGCATTATTGACCCCATCTTGTGGATTAAGAAATAGATGCTCAGATATATTGTCTAAGGTCCCAGAGTCCACAAATATCAGAATGTGGATTTTTAACCCAGGTCTTGTGGCTTCAAAAGAACCAGTGGTTAGTAATCTAAAGAAATTCCCATTGAAAGGAAGAAAGAAAGACAGAAAAAAAGAAAGAAAAGAAAAGAAGAGAAAAGGAAAAGAAAAAGAAGAAGAAGAAATTCCCCTGACTCCCTCTGGTCTGAATTCCCAAACTTTAATGTTATTCTTAACTTTAATGTTACTCTTTTTGGAAGATGGTTTTACTTATCTGCCCAGCTACTGTCCTCCCACCTTGTTCATCTTCAGAATTCCAGTTGTTTTAAAATACTGAGCAGTCATGTTCTTCTGTGGAGGCAGGACACTGCCCCACCCCAGAGGCAGTATCTTGGTTAGTCTCTAAGGCAGTCCTTGTACTACATGCTAGTATTAAGTAGTAAGGATGGTGGATGTGACTTTATTCTGGCCAGTGAGAAGTGAGGAAAAGTCTTTTGGGTGAAGGTATAGGGAAAGTTTTTTTTCCTGGCTTTAGGGTAAGAACACAAAGATTCCTTGTAGTTGAACTGACCAACCCTGAATCAATTTACCTCGGGATTTCTTGTATGTCATAATGAGTTTTTTGCTTTTGCTTTTTGCTAAGCCATTTTATGGAGTCAATTTTATTGTTCCTTAAGGCCAAAAGTATCCTAAATTATACACCCCCTTTTGGATTGTTCCTCAGTAACCTTGGAGAGAAGCAAGAGAGAGAAGGAACAAAATGAGGAGGGGAGGAAATGAGGCAGGGATTTAGAACATATGAGATGAAGGGGGCTTTAAGAGCTCTTCTTGCCCTTTAAGCTGTAGGGGTTGGTGGAACTTGCCCTTGTTTCATTCCTGCTACTTTTGATGTAAAATGATGATTTCCCCACCTGAGCTAATCTGGGCTTTTGTCCCCTAAATTCCCCAGCTTGCTCCCACTGTGCTCCCAGAGAGGTTGTCCATCTACAAAAGAAGCCTCTTTTAAAGTTTTAAAACCTGACACTGGTTGATCTGGAAAATTCCAGATCTTTGATTCTTTTAAAAGCCATATTCTCTAAGGAGCTGTGAGGAACGCTGTCAGCTCGGCAGTAAGAGAATTTACAGATAGGGGTGCCTGGGTGGCTCAGTGGGTTAAAGCCTCTGCCTTCAGCTCGGGTCATGATCCTGGGGTCCTGGGATCGAGTGCCACATCGGGCTCTCTGCTCGGTGGGGAGCATGCTTCCCCCTCCCCCCCCCCCCGCCTGCCTCTCTGCCTACTTGTGATTTCTGTCAGATAAATAAATTTAAAAAAAAAAAAGAATTTACAGATAAACTCACTCTCTTGGGGCCTCTGAAGACAAAAGGTCTGAAGACAAAGCATCCCAGAGAAACCCACTGTACACCCCGATCCTAACATCTGGGAGAATGGCTTGCTTTCACCTCAGTCACTGAAGGGCTGGAACATTGGGGACTTGATCACTTGGACAGGGTGTCTCAGTTTTAGGTGTGGTACCAAAGACTCGATCTGTGCTGACCTCCTTTTTGGAAGTCAGGAGGAAGTCCATCGTGTCCACACTGTGACACTCTTTCGGGGGGACCCAGGTGAGAAGGCAAAGTCCCTGGCAGACCTCAGATGTGTGAGCACTAAACCCTTACAGCTGAGTGTCACTGAGGTTTTGGTGTTTAGTACATAGCATTACTGCGGCCACAGATAACAGACACAGTATGTCAACATTTATCACATTGGTTAATAACACTTTGGGTTTGTCATCTCTGTAAAATCTTTGTGGGCAAGAAAATGATAAAATCAATCGTGATGATGATGATGATGTAATATACATACTGTGTCAATCGACTGACCGCAGTGGTAAGAGGAGCTCCTCTAAAAGGACCTTACAGATGGGAGAGCTGAGGCTTAGATTGGTGGAAACATCTCAGCACCTTGAGTGCTAACCACGGCAGTAGGCAAAGAGTCGGTGCTCACATGTCTGTTGGTTGAATGAATAAATATACTTCAAATTGTGTTTAGTTGAATAAGCCTGGAGCAGATTAAAGTAAAATGGTACATCTGCCTTAAGTGAACATAAACGAAAAGGGTAACTTTTCCTACTTCTCTTATCTTTAGCGTATGCATCTCTTTGTGCAGTGAACCCTAAATACCTAACATTTATCCATTTTGTTTCATTCCCTGGTAATGCATTAACACTAACCATTAGGTTACTGTTACAAACAAGAAAACATAGCCTATTGTGTGTGTTTTAGACAACACTATAAATCAGGTTTGCCTTATTTCAAAATCTAATTCAATTACAGAGAAACTATACCTTGTGGACGATTAAACTGTAAATTGTGGGTGTCCACTGGGTGATTAGATTACTAAATGTGTTCCCTGCCATAACTTACCTCTGTCCCTTTGTATATTGTCCATGCCTACTCAAGGATAGGAACATTTCAGTAGACATGTCCCACATTGAAGGATATTTATGGTGCATCTCAAACATGGAATATCTTCTTCAAGGAGATACCAATGCATCATGCAAACTCTTACGACTTATTATGCTTCTCTAAGTGGAAAAGTCCACTTCATGGATCTCTCTTTATCTTTTGCCAGTGCTCAGGTATTGGAATTGTGAAATGCGACCTTTCTTGTTTTCCACAAAAATAATCTCTGTGCTGTTTCTTCTAGGTCAAAGCATGAAGGCTAAAGGCCTTGCCTTCTCTGTGATGAGTTTCTCAGGAAACTTGGCATTGTGCTGAGGTTGGGAGTCTTTGAGATGCCTGTGTCTGCATTAGAAACCCACAGCAGCAAGTAGGAATGCTTGTTATCAGGGCTTCCTTTGGCCCAAAGCAAACAGCAGAGGAAAGAGGTTTGATTTCATTCACTGACTCATTGTTCCTTTAACACATATTTATTGAGTCGTGCAATGTGCCAAAGCCACTTAAGAACTGTAACAACGTAGTTGTGTTTGTCTAGTTCTTCACAGCTTATAAAGCAGCTTCCTAATAATTCTTTCATTTGCTCCTCATAAAAATCTCATGAAGTAGGCAGGGCAGGAATAACCATAGTACATTTAAATTGCCAATGATAGTGAACATTACTTTAGCAATTATTACATACCAGGGGTTACCTTAAACACTGCACATACGTTGTCTACTTAAGCTTTGAGTGAATCCTCTGAAGTGGGTGCTATTGTAGCATTCTCCCTCCCCCCCCACCCCAGTATGAAGAAACAGGTTCCAGGAAGCTCTGTGATGTATCAGTGATTACATAGCTACTAAGTGACAGATCTTGGATTCAAACCCAGGCTCTCTGAGGTCCAGAAGTCCATGCCCATAATCCCTGAGTATCTTGGAGCATGATACTGGAGCATGGATTTGCTGTCTTCCATATGGCTCTTCCCTTGACATTGGAATGTTCTAAGGAATTCATTCTGGCTTTAAGAAGTTCTGTTGGTGGCAGGAAACTCCTGAGATTACACCTGTTTTCTTTTTTCGGCCATTAGAAATTAGAAATCTGGGGTGCCTGGATGGCACCTCTTGATAGCTTTCAACTCTTAGCATTCAACTCTTGATAGCAGCTCAGGTCATGACCTCAGGGTTGTGAAATCAAACCCTGCTCCAGGGCTTTTTTTTGTTCCTCTCCTCTGCTCCTCCCCCTGGCTTGTGAATTTTCTCTCTCAGATAGATAGATAGATAGATAGATAGATAAAATCTTAAAAAAAGAAAAATTAAAAATCTCTGGAGTACTGTTCTCTCAGAGAGGGTCAGACAGTACAGTAAAAGAATCTAATTTTCTGGGACTTTCATGAGGGTGGCAAAAGATTAGAGATTCAAAATAATAACTATTATTTAAAATCTCCCCTAGTTACTTAATTTGGCTGTTTTCAAAAGGAATTTCTTGGGTGACACAGATTCTGGTTATTCTATGCACATTTATCAAGGCACTTCCACTTTTTGCTTGAATAGCTCTACAAGGTGATCTTTCCAATAATTTGGAGGTTTTGGGTAACTACTAATAATAGCAGTTCTTCATTTTTCAAGGAGATCTACTCAAAGAACCTCCCTCATCAGTATTTTATTTGATTCTCGCGACCTTTATGTTAGAGTAGGTATTTTCAGCCATCTATTTATAGATGGAAAACACCAGAAGGTGGAAGATACTGTGGATTTTTATCTGACGCATGTGTATCTCTCCTTTTGGGCTTGGCCATGTGACTTGCTCTGGCCAATGGGATGTTAGCAAATGTAACCCAGACATAGGATAGACATTTCCTTACAGAGGGAGGCTTGCGCTTATGTACTTCTGCCATTGTCACGCCCCGCCCCCCCCCCCCAACCCTGGATAGCTGCCCTCCTTTTAGCTTGGGCCCCACAGGCTCAGTCTATCTTAAAAGAGACCAAAGCAAGCACTGTTATTAAGCCCACATGTGGAGCACATATGAACCCAAACTCTGATGAGGAGGCAAGCCCAGCCAGACCTGTGGTTTGAAGCAGAGCCACCTAGCTGAGCCCAGCCAAGATCCGCCAGTCTCTAGCCAGACCACAGGCCTGTACTCATGAATGAGTGCCATTTTAAGCCCCTGAATTTTGTGGTGGTTTGTTATGTAGAGTCACTGTAACTATAGCTAGCCGATACACTGTCATTAGATGTGAGCTCTCTGAAGGCTGAACTGTGCATATTCCTCTTTATCTCCAATGTGAAACACAGGGTCTAACAGAAAACAAATCAAGTGCAATTATTATTTTTTTTTAAAAGATTTTATTTATTTATTTGACAGAGAGAGAGATCACAAGTAGGCAGAGAGGCAGGCAGGGGGGGGTGGGAAGCAGGCTCCCCACCGAGCAGTGAGCCCAATGTGGGGCTCGATCCCAGGACCCTGGGATCATGACCCGAGCCGAAGGCAGAGGCTTTAACCCACTAAGCCACACAGATGCCCCTCAAGTGCAATTATTATTAAGTATGTGGAGCTTTGATCAAGACATTGTTGGTTGTGCTGTTATGTAGAAACTGCATTAAACCTGGCGTCATGGTCATCTTATGGGTCGTGAAGATAACATTCTTTACTTCATAACATTTCTCTCAGGTTTGGATAAGATCAGGTATAGAAGTGATTTCATACAGCAAGCACTCAGTAAAAGTTAGCTTTTATGAGCATGTCCTCAAGTAATATTTGTTGAATACATTTTACCTATTTAAGGTATAAAATCTAGGTGTACCCGGTTTGCTCATTAGGTAGAACATGAGACTCTTGATCTCAGGGTTGTGAGTTCAAGCCCCATGTTGGGTATAGAGATTACTTAACAAATTAAAAAAAATTAAAAAATAAAGTGCTCAATCCAGTAGTTTTAATTGTATCCACATGGTTGGACACCACCGTAATAATTCTAGAAACTTTTTTTCATCCCCAAAAGAAAGCCCATACCCATTAAGCAGTCACTTAAACCTCATTTTGACCTCGTCCAGCCTCAGGCAATTACTAATCTACTTTCTGTCTCTATAGAGTTCCCTATTTTATATATTTCATATAAGTAGAATAATAAAATATCTGGCCTTTTATGACTGTATTCTTCCACTTAGCATAATATTTTCAAGATTGTCACATGTTGTAACATATATCAGTGCTTCATGGCTTTTTATTCCTGAAATATATTCCATTGTGTAGATAATACCACACCTTACCATTTATTAGTTGATATGTATTTGCTTTTTGGTTCTTATGAATTATGCAGCTATGAACATTTGTGTCCCAAATTTTAGGATGGACACATGTTTTCATTGCTCTTGGATATATCTTTAGGCTTGTAAATGCTAGGTCATGGTGACTCTTTTTTTTAAAAACAATTTGAGGAACTACTGAAGTGGCAACACGATTATGATTATACTCACTCTTAGCAGTCAATGAGGGTTCTAATTTTTCCATATCTTTGCCAACACTTAGGATTTTTTTTATTCTATTCAGTCTAGTGGGTGTGAAGTAGTATCCCATTGTGATTTTGATTTGCATTTCCCAAATGACTAATTATGTTGAAAATCTTTTTATTCTTATTGGTCATTTGTATATCTTCTGTGGAGAAATGTCTGTTCAGATTCTTTGCCAATTTTTAAACTGGTTATTTATCTTTTTAATAATTGAGTTGTAAGAATTCTTTATATTTTCTTGATACCAGTCCTTTATCAGATAATGATTTTCAGATGTTTCCACCCATATTTTAGATTGTTTTTGAACTTTAATGATCACATCAATTGCAGCAGAAAATTTTTAATTGCTGTGATTTTCCACTTGCCTATTTATCCTTTTCTGGCTTGTGCTTTTACTATTGCATCTAACCTAGACTTTGCCTAACCCAAGGTCATGAAAATGTACTCTATTTTTTCTATGAGTTTCATCATTTTGGTTCTTAAGTTTAGGTCTGTGATCTATTTTGAGTTAATTTGGGGGAGTTCGGTGAAAGGAGGTCAAGCTTCATTCTTTTTCATTTGGATATCTGTTGTTTCAACATTGTTTGTTGAGAAGGTTACTAATTCTTTCACCATAGAATGGTCCTGACACTCTTGTCAAAAATCCACTGATCAGAAGTGTAAGATTTTATTTATGAATTCTCAGTTCTAGTCCATCAATATCTATATGTTGATCCTTAAGACAGTGCCACACTGTGTTAATTACTGTAGCTTTATAGAAAGATTTGAAATTAGGGGTGTTACTGCTCCGACTTTGTTCTTCATTTTCTTTTTTTTTTTAATTTTTTTAAAAAAATTATTTATTTGTCAGAGAGAGAGAGAGCGAGCGAGCACAGGCAGACAGAGTGGCAGGCAGAGGCAGAGGGAGAAGCAGGCTCCCTGCCGAGCAAGGAGCCCGATGTGGGACTCGATCCCAGGATACTGGGATCATGACCTGAGCCGAAGGCAGCCGCTTAACCAACTGAGCCACCTGGGCGTCCCATGTTCTTCATTTTCAAGATTGTTTTTGGCTATTCTGGCTCTCCTGTAGATCTCTATGAGTTTTAGGTTGTCAGCTTCTGAGAAGAAAAAAGGCAGCTGGAAATTTAATGGGGATTGTACTGAATCCGTAAGTCAATTTGGAGGGTATTTTCATCTTAACAGTATTAGGTCTTCTCATGCATGAACGTGAAATGTCTTTCATTTGTTTAGATCTTTTTAAATTTCTTCAAACAATGATTTATAGTTTCATTGTAAACACTTTACACTTCTCTTAAGTTTCATCCTAATTATTCTTTTTGATGCTGTTGCCAATGGAATTGTTTTTTTATATTTCATTTTCAGGTCATTCATTGCTACTGTAAAGAAATACAACTTTTTTTTGCATATTGATCTTTATAATGCATCCTCACTGAACTTGCTTTTTTAAATTTTTTGTGGATTACCTCAGGCTTGTCTATATGTAAGATGTTGTCATTTGCAGATAGATAGAGTTCTACTTTTTCCTTCCCAATCTGGATGCCTTTATTTCTTTTTTTGTGACCAATTGCTCTGGCTAGAACCTCTAGTATAAAATTGAATAGAAGTGGCATGAAATGACATCCTTATCTTGTTCCTCATCTTAGGGAGAAAGCCTTTAGTCTTTGACCATTGAGTATGATGTTAGTTGTGGGTTTTAATGGATTCCCTTTACCAGTGTGAGGAATTTCCTTTCTATTCCTAGACTGTTGGGCATTTTTATCATGAAAAGTTGTTGGGTTCTATCAAATGCTTTTTCTGAGTCTATTGAGTTCATCATGCCATTTTTGCCCCTAATTATCTACCCTCTCTATAGTAATATGCTGTTGATTGTCTAACCTGTCCCAAGCCTGCCCATGAGACCTTTGTGAAGCACCTGCAGCTGGGGCATTCCAACACTAAACAATCCCAAACAAAAGACCAAGTGAATGTTTACTGCTTTCAAACACAAAAAGACAACTACAGATTTGATTTAATGCCCACTTTTTTGGTGGGGAGCACCTAGGAGGTGCTGGCAGTATGTGTTATCTTCACTTTTTTTCTGCATGGGTTGGGTTCTAAGCATAGGCCCAGCATGGTGGAATCAGAGATCTGAGGTTTGGGGCTCTGTTAGCCAAGAACCCTTATGGAACCAGGTTGCTCTACTGACATTCTGTCTTTTCCACAATTACATTGGGTAATATAACCAAGTCCTATAAAATTAAAATCAAGTTTGAAATAAGGTTTGTTAATTACAGTATTTAACTGTTGTCGTTATTGTTTCCTTGGAGATTAATGAGGTGAGTTATTGTAACATAATTAGGCTACAGTGTATCTAATCTCTTACAAACCCTTGCAATTCACTGTTGTTCCAGTATCGTTTGAAGGTTAATTTCACTTTGCTGGTATAGATTTGGCAATGTGCTTTCTATTGAAATATGTTTTTAATTATATTTGAAAGTCATTAGTCAAGGGCTCTGCTGGGCTGTTCTGTACACATTTGCCATGGAGAAATCCAGATACAATTAGACTCACCATGGTCATCCATCCCTATGCCCAGGTACCCCCCGGGGGATTCAATGCCAGATGGTACTTGCGACCTGATTTAGGCCTCAGTTTGGTCCCAGGCAAGCAGGTTTATTGGAGAATCTTTGGGAGAGGTCCCCACATGGCATTATGTCTGCAGGTCAGCATACAAAGTGGGCCCTTAGGGAGCCTCACCCCTGCAGTGGACTTTTTCAAACACACCTAGGTCTTTCCCACTTTAAGGCTTCACAGGCACCATTCCATTCTTAGAATATTTCTTACCTGTCTTACTGTGGTCATCTCTCAGATCTCAGCTTAAATATCATTCCTTTTGAACAATCTCCTAGGACCCACCTCTGTCCCACTGTTATCAACTCTTCCTGTTACCAGCCCTCATTTCACCTGAGTTTTCCTGTGTGGAACTTAATACTGTGTATGGTTGCACATGTTTTTGTTTAATTATCTATTTGATACTTCTCACAAGGCAGAGGCTCTGTTTGCTCATGGCCTTCCTCACAAGTGCATAGCACACACAGAAAACTCTTTCAGGCATGGTGGCTGAACAAATGCATCCAGAACTGACTTGTAAATCTCTGACAGTCTAACTGGCAAGAGACCCAGTCTCAGCTTTGCATCTCTTCATTGCATCCTAGGTCCATCCATGCTGAGTGACTGGACTACTGCTCACTTCACCCTTTCTCCTGCCTCTGTTCACTCATTTGCCACACAGAAGATGTACATGGGATGTTCCTCATAGGGGATGAGATGGGTCACAAGTCAAACATTCACCAAGGTCCATTTTCTCATTTGTCTGCAGTATAAGGGACTGGGCTGGATGATGTCTGTGATCTGACTTCCAACACCCTCAGTCTGAGATTGAACAGATGGCCCACAGGAAGCTGTGGAAGAGACAATGGGATTAGCCACCCTGTGGACCACTCAAATGTGAAGTCTGGTGCTAGACTGGCCTTGCTCCATTGATTTCTCTACAGTAAAGCAGCTCCTACATGGACATCTTTTTAAAGAACTCAATTCAAGTGAGATATTTTACACTGGCTTCCATTTAAAAAAAAAAAAAAAAAGGTACTGCTTACAATACTGTTTTGGAGTGGCTAAGGTCAGAGGAGGAGAATATTGATGTTGGCTGCTCCCAGTGTTAGGAAAGCCATTTGTGTGTGTGTGTGTGTGTATGCTTGTGTGTGCACACACATGTACATACACGTGCATGGTTATAAACTACCCCCCTTGTGAATGTATTTCTCTTTCCCACCCTGTTGTGGAAGGTCAGAAAATTGTGCTTTTCATTGCAATCCCAAGTTTGTAAAGTTATTTTCTGAAGGGTTTCGTATAATTTGGATAAGAGCCATTCTTTGGAGCAGTGACCTAAGCAAAGGCCCAGAGAGTGGAAAAGCTCTGAAAATAAGACCTGTGTGTAGGATAGTTGTCAGAGAGTGACTAGGGCCCTTACTCACCCAAAAGTCCCAGTGGGATTTTGGTTCAAAGCCAGCTGTCCTGCTGTTGGGAGGGGCGGTCCTGGGCTGTAGACATGAGGTGACACGGCAGGAGCAAACTTGGACTTTCCCTGGGTCTATGTGGTTTCATCTCTGGGAGGCAAGATAGTGTGGTAGCCAAAGCAGGAACTCTGAAACTGGACTGCAGGGCGTTGAATCCTGGATTCATGTCCTAGCTATGAGAGCTTAGGAAGGAAAGACTTTGGACCTCTCGGAACTTCAGTTCCCTTAAGTGCAATCTTCTTGGGGTTGTTCTCCCTGCCCTCTGCCATCACACAGAGCGCTGGGTGGGATGATAGAGAGTGAGGAGAGCACAGTTGTGTACTAGTAACTGCATGGTACCATATGGGATGCTTTACATTCTTTGCTTTATTGAATATCTGCATCAGCCCACTGAAGTGTCAGGGATCATCCCCATCCTGGAGAAAATAAAAGTTATCTGGTGCTTATCTTGCCCTTCAGTCTTTGTGGGGAAGTTCTCATTGGGTTTCACACTGAGTCCCTATGATTTGTGCCATGTACAGGGAGTGAAATCAGCATCATTACCATGACATTGGAAGCAAAACATGTACAGGCTGGGTTTGGGGGAGACCAATGCACTGGGAGGTATCTTTGCTCAATTCTGCCCAGTGAGCATGTTTCATACTGAATAGCAAACCCCAGACTGATCAATGCCTTGCTTTCCCTTAGGAGGTGTCAGAGTGGATTGAGGGCAGATAGTTCTGATCCTATCCTAGAACTAATGAGATACTTGGGGCATCCTCTGTGATGCCTGATACACACTGCAGAGAAAGATAGCATGTTGGTTAATGAGCATGGCAGAGCAGTTCCTTTTGTTAGAAACTCCCTTGCCTAAGATAAATCCCTATCTTAAAGGACCTCTTTGTGTGTCTGTCCCTTGAGCTGTAAGAATGACCATATGATCTCCGTTTTCCACACAAGGACACTTGGAGAGGCAGTTCAAGGTCCACAGTCATACAGCTGGCATGTGGCAGAGCCATTTGAGCGCCTGTGGCTTGCTCACCTGTCAGGACCAGTGATGGGGCCAGCTGCCATCACTGCCTGGCATAGAGCCCACGCTTCCCAAGGACACCACAACCAGCTGCCTTCTCCCCCAACCCGGGCTGGTCCAGGATGCCAGGTCCTCAGCCTCTTGGGTGGCACCTGGCCTGATGAGGCTGCAAGGTTTAGCAGGTTAGCTGCGCATGGGAGTTGATTGACAGCAGTGGCTTCACGGCATCTAACCACATACAAAATCACATCCCTGAGGCTGGCCAGCAAAAGGTGACTATCCTTGGAGTGAGACCTTCCATTCATTCCATTGTCTTTTGACTAAACTTGAGTCCTGCTTCTCCAAATCTTCTTTGTATTTCCTCTACCTTATTTTTTAAAAGAAGCCTTTTTCTTCAGGTAGAATAGGTTTATCTGATTTAAAATTCTTGGGTCCCAGTTTAATTTCCCTTTGCTAACGTGCCATATTGGCCTTTGTAAATCAATCAGTTTTGTCATACTAGATCAGATGCTCCTTGAAATGCAGATACATTGCCCATTATGGAACCATTGTCTCCCAGTTCTGAGATGTATTCAGAGAACTCAAACAGATTTGTCAGGCCTGACCTTCTTTTCATGAGCCGTGCTGTGACTTGCCCTGTCTAAATTAAATACTGCTAAATGGTCCCGACCATCTAAACCTCCTCTCTGACTGGCACCTTGGATATCTTGCACCACCCCACCTTGGACAACAGCTCCTCCCTTGCCAGGAAAACCACCAGCATGTCAGAACCCTGGCTTTTTTGATCCATATTCCTTTACTCTGCAGTGGTCCTACTTTTGGGGCCAGCCCTACACCTTGAGGTTGCCAGGGGCAAATTCTCTTCCACAGTAGGCCCTGAGGAAAGAGTCCCAGGCAGTTCCATGTGGGGCATTCCTGGTGAGCTCCTACCACTGTGTGCTGTTGGCCCCCTTGCCTTCTCCTCACTTTGAGCCAAGTTCCCAGATCACCTTCAGTCCACCTACCCAGACCAAAAGTACCTGAAATACCTCTTCCTATAGATGCCCAGACATACCATCTTTCACCTTAAACTGTTGGTGACAAACAGTGCCAGGGCGAACCTTACCTGCACAGCCCTGGCTCCTATGCAGTGTCCCCAGTGGCAGGTGAAAACCCTGAAATCACTCCAGGACTTTCAGGATCCAGCTGTAGGGCAAAGGGGTCAGGGAGGAAATGATACATGTTGAGAGCTTGCTGTTGCTGAGGAATGTAAACCAGCTAAACAGAGACTTTGGAGCCTGGCTGACCTAAATCTGTCACTTACAAGCTGTGTGTCCTTGGACAAGTGACTTAGGCTTTCTGAGCTTCAATTTGTTGGAGATACTAGTACCTTCCATGGAGATCCTTATATGATAAGAAGTAGTATGGCTGTGGTTATTTTTCAGTGATTTTTATTATGTGTCTTTCTATCAGCTGAAAGAAAATTAAGGAGACACCACCCCATCTCATACATTGGCCTCAATCAATGGCCCATTATCTCATCTGTTCAGGTGTTTAATGGAAGCTCCTCTCTCCTATGGACCTGAGAGCTTAATAAATCTAGAATTCTCCAACCTGCATCAGTGAGTTAGGCATTCCCTTGCAAAGGCAGCCTCATTACAGCCATGAACAGGGCAATATTTTCCCCTTTTTTCATATTCTAATGAATAAATGATATTCCCATTGGTTATTTATCTACTTTTAGAATTTGAATGGAATTCTGATAATTATGGCATTTCACCATTTGATAGGAAATTGGCACCTGCTGCATGGAGATAATAGCCCAATTCAGTATCTATGAAATATGGAATTTTCTGCTAATTCCTGCCTTGAAATTTGTAAATCATCAGTGGAGTTGGTTATTAAAATTCAGGAGTTTAAAGACCTGGAGCCAAGAGGGAGCAGCCCTTCTTCATTAAAATTATAGAAACTAACAGTGACTGCTGGACTGAACATTCTCGGCCCAGGAAGGCTCAGAGCCATTTAGGAGCAAGAAAGCTTCTTGGTAACATGATTATCCAGGAGGCTCAGCCTGCGGATAGGAGCTAGCTGGCTTTGGGGTGCTTGTCAGAATTTGCAGAAATGAAGATGGCAGCAAGTCATAGATTAAAAATAGGCTTTGGGGTCAAGCAGAGCATGGTTGGAATTCTAGCTGTGTGTGATTTGAGGCCTCTCTGAGCCTCTGTTTCTGCACTGGTGAATTAAAAAAAAAATAATGGCCCTTTTGGCAGTGAATAAACTACTTTCTGTCTAATCTTTAAATTAATCTGAGATCCAGTCTGTATGTTTCTCATGCATCTATTCAACAGTGACTTACTACCAGTCCCCTAAGTGCCAGAAACTGCTGGAGGTTGGGGGTACGGTGAGGGAGAAAAACCAGTCTTATTCTCCAATCTCATGAAGACTATTCATGAAGGATAGGGTTTTAAGTCTTCCACAGTGTCTTCATTGATCTTGTGTGAATGTGAGGATTTCATTCCAGAAATGAAAATAAAGTGTACCTTTCTCCCTGATTTGAGGGGAAAGCCTGTCTACAATTAACACCTAGAATGTTGACTTGAGGAAGACTTTTTGGGATTCTAGAACTATTCCAGGTTTTGATTGTGGTAGTAATTTGTATAGCTATATATGTTTATCAAAATTCATCAAACCATACACTTAAATGGGTACATTTTACCCTATGTAAGTTATGACTCTATAATAAGATTGACTTAAACTCTCCAAAATGCCCCCTTTTTAAATGAAACAGGCAGTGTGACCTACTGTAGAAATTTGCTAGACCTAAAGATTTCACTGACCAGGAATTCAGAATTAAAAAAAAAAAAAAATTACTGGGGCCTAACATTAGGTTCCTAAGCCTACACTTTGACATTTAAGAATATATAAACACTTCTAACTGACACCGTTATGCAAAGGGCTCACAAACTCTCGGCTTTGGGTGGACCCAGTCCTCATCTGGTGGAAGTAGAATCAAGGAAGGCCCCCCGGGGAACAAACTGTCATATACACTCAAATCTCCCGCTCATTCTAAGATCACATCCAACATGCAAATGGCTTCTCTAGTCTCCAGCCCTAGAATGTCCTTCCAGGCAGCAGTGTTACCGTTGGAGCAGCTGCAGCAAGGTGACAGTGGTCATGTCTAGTGGATTTACCTGGTCTGGGTCAGGTCAAGGAATTCAGGCTTTTGTGCCCAGAAAGTGTTGAACTCTGCAAGATCACCTAATACCTAGGGTCAACCCTTATGATGTTACCCTTGTTTGGCTGCACCGACTTCTCTCAAATGGCCCCCTCTCTCCTTCTTCCCTCACTCCATTCCTTGTCCTCTCTCCTTCTTCCCTCACTCCATTCCTTGTCCTCTCTTTCCTCCCTTTCCATCTTCTCCCCTCTTTTCCATGCTCACCCTTCCCTACCAACTCTATCCACACTCATCCCTCCCCAAGTACTTCCCTGGGCAGTTTATAGCTGGAAGAAACTTCTTCCACAACCCTGCCTGGTTTAATATACTTCCCCCTGCCAGCTGAGGCATGCTGCTTGGTGATTCCTCAAGTCAAAGACTATATGCTTTACTCCCCCACTGACACCTGCTTTCTGCTGAGTCCTATGGAGACTTGCCACTGCAAAAGAAGCCCTTGGTAAGGAAATGAGGTAGCATTAGCTTTTGATCTTCAGCTGAATTGGTAATCTTATTTAAGTCCATTGAGCTCAGAGCCAAGTTAATGAGACTCAGGGTACACTTGCTGACATTTTCCCCATCAGTGCCAACCTCCAGACTTGAATGTAGGCGGCCGTGGGATGACTTTATATCCTAACTTCTGCCCTGGGCAGTGAGGTCATCCCAGGCAAGAATGACGTATTATTCTCTGCAATTCCAGGACTTAGCACAGGATCTGGCATGTAGCAGATGTACAGTTGAACTCAGCTGAATTAAAATGGCCACAAAAAAATGAGGAAAGAGAAAGGGAGCTGCCTTCAAGAAAGGTGCACCATGAGTATAGTCCACAGTGGTGAGCATGGTGGGAGCCATTCCTTACAGTGCAAGTTTGTCAAGTGTCCCTTAGTTCTTTGGTTTCTATGTCTCATGCTCCTGTGGTCACAGAGATACTGGCTTTGCCTAGAAAATACTGAGGGACCATCTTCTAATAGCATCCTTATCTAGTTTAACTAAAGGAAGGGGTCAAGGCAGTCTGTGGTGTCGGGGTGATGCTTTCAAAGCTTTCCACATGTCATGTTTCCCATTGCTTTTACTCAAACCTGGTCGATGCTTGTCCTGAAACTCTGCAGAACAGAGCAGGACTATCCCCTGGCTCTTTTCCTCTCAGTCACACCTCAACTTCCTCCTAGCAAAGGTGCCTGGTGGCCTTGGTGTTAGAGGCATCTAGAAGCAGCTTATTCTCTTCAAGATGCCTGGGGATGACATCTCTTCCCTTCACTGCCCCTCTGTACTCTCCTCCTTGCTTCCACCTCACCGTTGCCCCTGCCCCGATTACTAAGTACGACTATGTCTGCTGGCTGAGTAGAGGAGGACCCAGTTGTGAGTGTAATGGGTACATGCATGCACCTTTCAGGAAACTGTATCCATGTTCATGTCGTGCATGTGCGCCAGGTGGGTGGAGGCATGGGCAAGTGTGTGCTCTTCAATGCTGGGATGTTATGGTTACCTTCCTGGGTGCAGAGGGAGCAGTGACAAAGGTCTGCTGGGCCTTAGAACCCACAGAGGGATTCTCATTCAATTCACTTAACTATCAGCCATGATAATGAGGAAGGGCTGTGTGGTTACCTATGTCCAGTGGAGTGGCCCTTTCCCCTCTGCTATAAGTCTGGTCACCCAGCACCCCGCTGTTCATTTCATGCAGGGGTGAGGTGAACTCAGCATCTAGGAGAGATGCTGGGACCTGTGTTTAGGGAAGTTCAGGGTCTAGGGCTTTGAAATACTGGGCTGCCTCCTTTGTTTCAGAATCAAACCTGTCACTAAGCAACACTCCCTGAGATCCTTCCCACTTTGCTAAAAGTGCACCAGAGTAGCACTGGGGGGAGGTGCGATTCAGCCACCCACGGCCATATGGGGCCACTTCTTGTCCCAGCTTCTGCTCCCTCCTCCCCCACACCCCTTCCTGCTTCCTGGTGAGAGAAGGACTCTGGCACCCCATTTTCTAGATGGCCTGGAGGGAGCAGGGGAGGGCATTTCATCAGTCTGGGAAGAGTTCAAGATGAAGGCAGTGGAGGTTGTTAATTTTTTTTTTAAATTTATTTTTTAAACAGCCTCTGTGTGTCTCTGTATTTTCCTGTGCCAGTGTCTCCCTGACCGTCTGTCTCTGTCTCTTTCTGCCCCCTCCCCTCTCTCCATCTGCATGTGTCTGTCTCTCTGTGTCTCTGACTTTCTCTCCATCTGTTTGTGTGTCTGTGAATCTGTCTTCCCGTCTCTTTTTCAATTGCGCTCTCTCTCCTTCTTTCCCCCTCCCTCCCTCCACTGTTTCCTTCTCCTCCTCAATGTCTCCCTGTCTTTCTCTCTTTGATTCTGTGTTAATAACCCTCTCTCTGTTTTCTTGGGCACCTCCCTGGTGAAACAGGGCTGACAATAGTGGGTATCTTACATTTCCCATAATTTACGTGGGGTCCAACATGTGTCCCCTTTCCATTGGATGCCTGACTTTGGCAAGCAGTGTAATCACACAAGATCTGTATCACTTAAAAAAAAAAAAAGATTCTGGAAAAAAATATTTTGGCTTAACATTGCTTAGTCTCACCCATGCTCCACAATTTCCCACATCACCCTGCTCCTATTTGGCTCTTTATCCTATTTTTTGTATGTCAGTAAATCTCTATTTCTTGCTAAGTGAAGTGTGCTTGGAGTTTTCCTTCCCGTCCCAAATTTCCCTTATTATAGAACTCAAACCAGTGATTATGGCTGCAGATCTCTGTGAATAAACTAGACACCATTGACTTGAACACTTCAAATGGATGACATACACGTATGTGCATTATATTTCAATAAACCTTTTTTTTTTTTTTAAAGTAAATCTAAAGCATGAAGCCCAATCCATTGTTTTCAGTCTAGCTTCAGATCTTCCGCTGGGACATTTGAATTTGGGGGCTCCCACAGCACATGGCCCAGAATTTATTTATGGCTCTTTATAAATGTATCACAGTGAAATACCAGACATTAACTTCTGCTGAAATCAGCTGGGTAATCTAAACCTTGGCTAGAGGGTTTCAGGAATATCAGTGTTGGAGCAGAAAGCAAGGGAAGATGGATAAACTCGGGGTAGGATCGGCTTTCCATGGGTTTTCTTCTCTCTGGTAAAGACAAGCTAACTCCCACTCATACCAAGTTTAGAGAAAGCTCCTTTTTGCCTTGCTCCCCAAACATCTTGAAATTTTTCTAAGTTGCCATGCCTTAGTGTCCTTGGTTTAAGTAGATGTTTTCTCCATTGGATTGTATGTTCCTTGAGTGTGGTAATTACGTCTCTTTCACACTTGGTGGGGATGAACAATTGAGCAAGGGGAGATGGAAGGATGGAAGGGATCAATGAACAAATGAGTGCATAGGAACTTGGTATCATGAATACAGAGGAATATGGACATTAACGCTGGTCCCTATCAAGTATTTAACAGCCAACATATATTTGTTGAGCACATACACAGTCTTCTGTGTGTCCAAATGCTGTTCCAGTCCCCGGAAGCCCAGCAGCAACAAAACAGTCAAGAATCCCTGATATCATGGAGCTTGCATTCTAGGAGGGGAAAGAAGCAGACAATAAAAATGAATCAGTAAATCACAGGGACTATTATAAGGTAACAAAAGTTATAGCAAAACCAAAAGCAGGGGCGCCTGGGTGGCTCAGTGGGTTAAGCCTCTGCCTTTGGCTCAGGTCATGATCTCAGGGTTCTGGGATCAAGCCTCACGTCGGGCTCTCTGTTCAGTGGGGAGCCTGCTTCCCCCTCTCTCTCTGCCTGCCTCTCTGCCTACTTGTGATCCCAGTCTGTCAAATAAATAAATAGAATCTATAAAACAAACAAACAAAAGCAAAGGAGTCCTGGTAAAGAGGTGTGGCCATTTGCAAAACATTTTTCCTTAGTCCTTATCTACCTGGCATCTATAGGGAAATGGAGCTCTAACATAGGAGAGAAAACTGGAGAACTTTTTCATATGACAGGGACAGATACCCACGCTTTGGTGTTTGCTGTGCACCTTAAGATGTCAAGCTAGGAATTCCAGGAGTAAAAAGAAGACATGAGGAGCTGGGACCAATATCCCTCTTGTTGTAGAAAAGAGCGTGAACTCTGAAGTGAGTTAGACTCCAGTTAAGCACTTTCCATTCCATCTTTGCAAGCAGGAACCTTGGCACAGTAGGATGGTAAAAAAGATAAGAAAAACAATCAGTACAAGCCACAGTTAGAGACAGAGAAGGTGGGATGAGTCTAAGCTGATGGTAGGCTTTGGGAAGGAGCATGTGGCCAGCTGAGGGGGAAGGGGGAGGCGGTGGCGAGGGGGGCGGGAGGGGGGCGGTCAGTGCTGCACAGAGGCTCTCTTTGAACTTGGTATTTTTCCACAGCAAACAGAAGCCCAAATCTTGTTGGCAGTGGAGCCACATCCCGAGGGTAGAGAGGGCAGAGTGGCCATGGGGAGTCGGGCTGGGAGGAAGCAAACACAAGGGGAGGAGGCTGACTTTCAGGACTTCACAGTCTGGGGGCTCCCTGGAGAGCCAGGGCCAGTGTTAATATTCACCAGTTGCCCTGGCAATCAATCATCACAAGTGAGAGGAGAGCAGGGCAGCATGTCACCAAACATGGCGTGATCCCTGGAGATCCTGAGGGGCTCTGCCAAACACATGTGCAGCAGAGCCCCTAAGACACAGGCTGGCTGCAGTCAGTCTTACCATGATGTTAATAGCAGTAGCCAACTTTTACTGAGGACTTGTTTGTCAGATACTGTGCAAAGAACATTATGTGGATTATCTCACTCATCCTCACAGCAAAACCACGAATCATTCTATCATTTAGGACTCACTTGGTTACAAGTGACCAAAAACCAAACAGCAAATGATGAGAAACAGAAAGAGAATTTGTCAACTCATGCAATTGAAAAATCCAGGAGTCTCTGCCTTCAGGCATGGCTGGATCCAGGGACTTAAACCGTGTTCCAGGCTTCAGGCTTTTTCCTAATCTCTGGATTCCTCTTCCCATTTCTTGGTACCATGTTCAGACAGGTAGTCATGATGGCTTCTGAAGGGCTGCAGCTCCTCAAGCCCACATTCTTTCAGGGTGAAGTCCAGCAGAAAAGTATCTTTTCCTGTTCCCAAAGTTCCAACAAGTATCCTGGCTTCTCATTGGTTTAGGTGGGGATTCACATGCCCATCCTTGACAAGATTAGTGTGGCTGTAGGGATGTCTCTGTTTACCACATACTATCCTGGAGGGAGGGATGGATGAGCAATCATAATGCACTGAAATGGGTACTCAGTTGAACATTGGGGCAGTACTGAAAATAGGCTAATGGAGGCATGTGATAAAAAGTAAAGATGCCCACACCTTTGTGCTATTATCACCTCCATTTTGTACATGGGGAAACTGAGGCTTGGAAAGGTGGAGGTTGCTCGTCAGGCAAGTCAGTGGTGAAGCTGGGACAGTAGCCAGTGTCATCTGTAGCCACTTCTGTTCAACTCCCCCCACAACTAGTGCCTTACCTCCTACTGCTTACTCCTGTCCTCTTCCACTTTCCTGATCTGTCCTTGGAGCTGCCAAGTCACTTCAAGACACTGGGCGAGTGTTAGGGTCGCCCTGAAGACAGCAGGAGTTGTCGCGAGGCCACAGACCCATCAATCCTGTCAGTTCCAGCGGACCATTCCCAAGGCAAAGGGTCATTGATGTCATCATCTCCATCTTCTTTAATGCTAATTACTTTTTTTCCCACGTCAACATAAAAATCATCTTAAATGTCTCATTAAAGCAGATGTGATTTCTGACCACAGAATCATCAACTCAGCCTGGGAAAGACTTTCAGGAGAGAAAATGTTCTCTGAGCCACAATGGCAATTCCAAGTGATTTAGAATATCAAGTTTGTATGATTTCTAATCATTAAAGGAGATATAAAAACATATTTTATACACAATCTTTTATCTTACACTTATTTTTATATTTCTCTATAACAATTTATTGCGATGCATATATCACCATTACATCAGACATTTATGGCTCCATTAAAATTCAATGCCACCATAAATTTGGGCCGGTTAAAGTGGTGACATTTGTAACAGCTTCCACAAGGACATATTTTATATTTAAAGTGAAACTTTGAAAAGAAACTTTGTTAAAGAAAAAAAAAAAAAAACAGGTAGGGTAAGAAAGGGATATGAAATTCTCCTGCTATCTAAAACACCTAATGCCTACCCTAATACCTGCCGTATTAAGAAGCCAGACTTTTGCTAAATACTAGGTGTGCTATTTCCAGCATTTAGGGATTAACGGGAATCACACGATAATGCTATCATTGACTAGAAATACTCCGCTATGCCCATTCCTTCAGCATCCTGAGACCTGGGAGAATTTCAAAAGTAAGAGAAAATATTAAATCAAACTTTAAAACAATGCAGTGTTCATGTAATAAGTATTCTGATTCTGGTGCATAAGAGTTTTCAGAGAGTGACAGGATGAGGGGCTTATGTTTTTCTATCATTTGGCCCAAGATGGTGAGTACTCCTTCTGGGAAATTTGGGATTTCTCTTTTTTCCTTCTCAATCCATCAGAAGGTATTAGGGCAGCTTTTGTGAGCCCAGTGCTTTTTATAAATCATTTGGAAAAATAAAAGTGGGGATGTATTTCTTGTTCTGAAGGAAACTTCTATACTCAGATGCTCTCAAATGAAAGCAACACTCCTGATCACTTTCATATCCTCAGGAGCCACAAGAATGTCTGACATACCTT